>PVKU01011954.1:0-39226 GCA_004027475.1 Anoura caudifer
CCTTCCTTCCTTCCTTCCTTCCTTCCTTCCTTCCTTCCTTCCTTCCTTCCTTCCTTTGTTGTTTGTTTTCTGCTCCCTAAATAGAACTTGGCTTTCATGCCTAATGGGTTCTTCCATGTAAACCATAATAAGTTGCGGTTCTTTTTTATTTGCTCATTGAAGATATGCTGAGTTCTGATTAGAGGCTAGAATCTGATAGGGCTGGACACAGAAAAATTACAAATAAATGTTATAATTGTCATATGGGATTATTCTGGCACAGGGGATATACATGCAATTACATATATATGTATATTTATATATGTTTCATAAAAAATATATAGTCCAGAAGATATCCACCCATGTAGTATGAAAAATAGAGACATTTACTGAAGAAGATACAAGATGCGAGAAACATTGTACATAGGACAATGATGCTTCAGTCCCCTTCAAAGTAGACACATTGGGACTTCACACAGTTTTCCCAATCACCATTAGCTGCCCTGTTGTATTTTCTCATCAATAGTCTGAAATCTCTTCCCTTTCAAAGATGATTTGAGTTTGGGGAAAAGCCAGAAGTTGAAGGGTGCCAAATCTGGGCCATAGCGGGGCTGAGTCACCTGAGTGATTTGATGTTGTACCAAATAACTCTGAACAAGATGTGATGCATGAGTGGGTGCATTGTTGTGTTGAAGCTGTCAGCCACCAGTTGCCCATAGCTGCAGCCTTCTGAATCATCCCGATAGTTTCCTCAGAGGAATGTTCAAGCTTACTGCAAGATTTGATGCAGATTCATTGCTCTACTTGCTCAGTCATTTTGAATGTCACAACCACACAGTACATTCACGCACTCAGTGGCACCTATTGCCTCTACTGACTAGTACAGTGACATTGTCATTGTTCACACATGCTCATTCCAGCCCACTCTCCTTGGCTGCCAGGTGACATCAGTGTCATGCAAACTGTTCTTGTTGTATTAACAATGGCTGTACTTCTCCCGGACAGACCATGTGTGTGCTGGAGAAATGCAGATTGAGATGGAAAAGAACAGAGTTCTACAGGGGACTGTTAAGGAGAGCACAGTAGGTCTACAGTGCTCAGAAACGCCTTTGCCAGTGAAGTGATTTAAGCTAAGGCCTGGAAAGAAAAGCCAGCCATCCTCCCGTTTCTAAAAAGTCAGAGGACATATCACTATTCACCTAGTTGCAAAACTTTGTATTTGATGACTTATTTAAAAACTTGCTTTGTTCCAGCTATTTCTGTATTTATACCTGCTTTTTGACCCTCAAAATGAAGCAGTGATTTTTTTTAAGTGAGGAATCATCAAAACAGATTTAATATATATTTAGTCAATGAACTTACACCTAATAGGCTGTTATCCAATGTAAATTGAGGGGTAGAAGTTAAATTAGGTATATTTTTTCAAGGCTTCCATTGAAAATGGAAATAAACTGGAAAAAATAACTATGTGAGCCACCATTGAGTGGTCTCATGATAGCAGAGGCTCAAAGAGACAAGCAAGGGACAAAAAGACCTGAGCTGCCCAGAAACTGAATACACGACCTTGTGAGCAAATGAACAACGGTGACTACAGTGGTTCCATGAAAACCAGAGCCCTTTAGAGATTAAACAGAACTGAAAAGAGATGAGACAGTCTCCCAGATGACAGGCTTCAACCAGCCCGTTTTCCCTCGAGGTTGCTGGGAGCCACTGACAGCTAATGAGCAGCGGCTGGACGGAGACCAAGAGCCAGTCGTACCGGATAAGGTAGAATGCCTGCATGAAAGGAAATGCCGTCAATAAAGGGCCAAAAATCAACTAGTCGGTGCGGGAAGGTATTCAGCCAAGCGAAAGTGGCATGTTTGAATGAAAGCTGTCTGTTACCGTAGTGCTTGCAATATACAATATTGCTCTTAAATTGCTTAACCTGCATTCATCTTCTCTCCACAAAGAGTGAAGAGGTACCTTGCACATGAGGTCCACACCTCATAATTATTTAGCAGGTCAAGGTTGATTTGAACAGTAATGATCTTGCATGTAGACATTCAGAAAACACTCTTTCACCAGTTCGGTAAAATTCGGTTATTAAGATGGTATGCCCATTGTCCTGAACGGACTGACGTTTATGTCTCTAATTTGGGATTATGTAGTCTCTGCCTCTGATCAGCAGTCACACTGGTTGCTCAGTCAATGCTGACATTAGCAGCATTGAAATTAAATGAATTATTCTGGAGCTATGGTCAACATTGTCCTAGCCACCCTTTGTAGCTTATTTAAAATGTCATTTTCTCTAGGGAACTTTCTCAGACCAAGTCATGTCACGCCATTCTTTTAGCATGTACTCTTCATCTTTTGTACAATTTAACGAAACATAATTAACTCATTAGCTATGAAAATATTTGTTCATCATCCCCTCTCCTTACCTTCTTCTACTTATATGCAAAAATCAAGCATTATAAGTAGAAGAAACAAGTCTGTCTAATTCACCAGTCTTTATCCCGGGATGCTCTTATAATGCTTTGCTCATAACAAGTGCTCCATAAACATTTGTGAAATAATTAAATAAGTGTGGCATGGAGTTTCAGAGCCTGCTTTTCTCCCCACCTCGGCTATGCTGCAATCTAGTAATGGGACACTTTCCAAGCCAGGCAAGCTCTTTGATATTTATTTTCTCTCTTATGAATGTCACCAAGTTTGTTGTGATATTCAAATGAGCTAGAGAGTGCTAACTTGAGCTTTAATCACTCTTGTCAACAGACTAGTTTGGGGAGTTTATGTAACCTTTGTTACCCTCTTTTTAAAGACTTTGAAATGAACCCTGGCTGGTGTGGCTCAGTGGGTTGAGCACTAGCCCGTGAACAAAAGGGTGGCCAGTTTGATTCCCAGTCAGGGCACATGCCTGGGTTGCAGGCCAGGTCCCCAGTAGGGGGCATATGAGAGGCAACCACACATTGATGTTTCTCTCCCTCTCTTTCTCCCTTTCTCTCTTTCTAAAAATAAATAAATAAATAAATAAATAAATAAATAAATAAATAAATAAAATCTTTAAAAAATCTATAAAGACTGTGAAAAATGAAATGAAATGAAAATATTGAAAAATTAACTAGTATGGGGTACCGAGACAGGTAACTAGAGAGGCAGAATTAATAGTTAAGCTTTACTGGCACTTGATCTGGGTGAGTTAACCTCTTCAGACTTCAGTTTCCTCATCTGTCAAGCAGGCTGTAGTAAGAATTTGGTCAATGAAAACATCAAGCATTTAGAACGTTTTTGGATATTAAATAAGTGATCGACTGTCCACAACCAAATACTGGAGGTAGACATTTTGCTTTAGATCCAGCGTGGTGAAAGTATTCTAGGAGGACCAGGTTTCAGAAGGTAGATGACTTAGGCATTTGGGTGAGTTTAAACGGGTGATGAATGATGGTGAGCATCGTAAGAATGGCAGAGAAGGTGGAGAGCAATGAAGGTAGTCGGGATTTTCCAGAGCACATAATCAACAAAGGGTGATAAGTTATTAGGTTCAGGGGATAAAGGCAGAGAGAACTGTGATGTATGGGTTTTTTGCTTGATCATTTGGATGGATGTTGTTGCCACTCACTGAGATTAAAAGACAGCAGGAGTAGATGAGTTCTGCTTTGGATCTATTGAGTTAGAGATGCCTGTAGGACATCCAAAGAGAGCTATCTAGAAGAGAGTTTGATGTACGGGTCTGAAATCGAAGCAAGAGATCTGGAATGAAGAATGAGCTGTAAATGAAACATGAAACAGGCTACTAATGGAAGCAAGGATGTGTCGTGAGCGGAGAATAGTTAGAATAGTCTTAATTACGTTCATGTGCAGGTGTGACCAACAGGGGTTAGAAATAGGTTGGAGGCAGACCAGCAATAAGGATTTCTAAGACAGAAGCAGAAGGTGGGATCCAAAACGCAGATCTAGGCAATAGTGAAATCCCTGCCAGTAACATAAGAAAAGGTGTAAAGAATAAGAATGTATATTTGGGGTGAGACTTTTATTCTGATGGTGTATTAGTTTTCTATTGCTATGTAACAAATTACCACAAACTTAATGGCTTAAAACAATACCCGGATCTTCTGGCATTTCTGTAGGTCCGAAGTTTTGGGGGGCTCAGCTGGGTTCTCTGCTCAGGGTCTCCCATGGCAGGAATCAAGGTGTCCCCCAGGCTGAGCACTTACCTGTTGGCCCTGGGGAAGAATCTGTTTCCAAACCCTTTCCGTCTGTCGACAGAACCCATTTCCTTGAAGTTGTAGGGCTCAGATCCCTGTTTCCTTGCAGACATGCAGAGAAAATGTCAAGGTTTAAAAAGGGAAGAAGAGTTGAAATGACAGAAGACTACGGTGACAGGGATAATTTTGCTTTCACAAGAGATGAAAACAGGCTTCTTTTATTTAAAAAAAGGAAATAAAATTCCCTCTTTACTCTTCTACCCACAGCTCCTAACATCACTTTTTCTTTCCTAAAATTAATCACTATCTATTTGCTGTATCAAGTAAATATGTGTAAATTTATAGGTAGGCTTTGTTTGCTTATTATAAATTATATAATTAAGAACATAGTATTTTTTAAAAGTATTTTCTGAATAACATTTCAGATTAACCAATTAATGTCATGTTTTATGCTACTCTAAACAAATGCAAATTTGCATGAAATATATACATAGTATATATTATATTAAATACAAATTAAATATTTATACATAATACATTAAATATAAATATAATGTAGATAAATTTAAATTTAACTATTGTCCCAATATTGGCATCTAGGATTATTTATGAATTTTTTTATTGCTGGGCTAATGCTTTAATTAGCTTTCTTGTATATACTTCTTAAAGTGTATATGCAAATGTATTCTTAGGTATTCACCTAGAAGAAGAGTTTCTGAATAAAATGACACACACATTTAATACTGTTCCTCACTATCCCGCCAAACGTCAGTACCAATTTACTCTTCTGCTAAGAGTATGAGACTATTCATTTCTTCCCAATACTTTATATTATTCTTTGTGGTGTCTACTAGCCTGAGTGAAAAACTGTATCGTGTTTATTTTTCCTTTAAGTATATTTTATATGTATTGATAATGTGAATACCTTGAAATTCTTGTAATCTTTTCAAGTTGATTATTTGTTTTTTTAGGAATTTGTAGAAGATTATTATAATAGTTTCTATTCCACTGATTTCTGTGGTTTTATTTATAAATGTGTATGTTTGTTTATATATCCATAACATTTCATTTTTTTTACTTAATATTTTTTCTTTTTTGTGTGTACATTTGTTGCTTCTTTAACAAGGCTTCATCTAATACAAAGGTAAAATGATATTATACTATGTTTTCTCTCTTTGCAGATAAAAACAGCTATAGATAGAGATAGATGAATATCTCCAAAAATTATATATGCAAAATGCAGTTATAACATATATATATTTATATATACACATATATGAGGGGGACCCAAAAACCTAGAATTTCTTTATGAAAATTGTGTATTTATTCTTGCATGTTTAAACTTAAGTCACCTTCAAAGTACTCTCCATTTGATACAATCCACCTATCTAGATGTTTTCTTCCACTACTTAAAAAGGTTTTTGAACTTGTCATTTCAATGCCTTTTAGTGCTTCTGTACAAAAAAGTGTCTTTGATGACTTTTTTCATCTGGGGAAACAACAAAAAAAAGTCACTTAGGGCAAGATCATGTGAATAGCGGGGGTAGGGCAGAGGGGTCATGCTGGTTTTGGTCAAAAACTGCTGAACACGCAGAATAGTGTAGGCAGATGCACTTGTAAATCATCCATCATGAAATGGGCAAATGCAATGAAAAGGTCTTAAAAAAAAAAATTCAATGAAGCCGAACACAGCCTCTCACAACAACCCCCGCTGGTACACTGATACAGATGGGTTCCTAGAACACTCGGCAGTGGAGGAAGCCTGCACTGCAGGGGGCCCACACTCCAGAAGATAATTCTGTTTTTTTGGGAGTCCCCCCTCATACAAGCAAGGTACAGATGAAGTACACTTAATAAATATGTATTATTATATATATTAGTATATAATATATTTTTGTGTATATTATTCATTATGCATATATAACATTAATAATTTATATCCAATGTGTTTCCATTTGTAGTTTTTTTAAGAGTTTTTGAATTTTGGGAGATACAGGCCTATCCTTATTCTACTATAAATGTATTGTTAATTGTTAATTGTTTTAACACAACTTATTTTTTATTGCATTTCCCTTCCATTTATTTGAAATGCTGCCTTTATCTCCTCTCTGCTTTTTTATCTACAGAGTTCAAGTTCTGATACACCTGCCATTACAATGCCACAGTATTTTAATTATTATACCCTGTCCCCCAATCTTAATCGGTTAGGGTATGTCCATCTTTTTGTAGTTCTTTAAAACTTTTTCCCACAATTTTAAACCAATATTTCCATTCTAATGATGAAATCACAATATCAAGAATCACAATCACAAAAATCTGGATGAGATTTTTAATTGAGATCACTTTAAATTTATTGATGAATTTAAATAAACTTGTCATAAGCGTTGCAGAGTTTTTTTTCATCCATGAACATAAACTTTCAGTTCCTCAGTTAGTATGGAATTCAGATAGTTTGCTCATTATGTTTTTACAGATCCCGCATACGCAAGCTGTGACAAAAGTCAGTTTACAGTTTCTTGTATGGAAAATAATATAATAATTAGTAAATACTAATACAAGAATAAATTCTGTGTTTCATGTACTCACAACTGTAAACCTACTTCTACCACTCCCTGTGCTTTTTTGAGAGATTCAAAAAGCCACGCAGTACTGTATTAACTAAATCACAGATTTTGTTCGTAGCTTTTGTTTCTTTCTTGTATGAACCAGAAGGCTTTATTCCCTTGAGAACTGTAAATCAGAGTATTTTGGGCTACACATAGGAGCATTAAGAATATCTTGGCTGTCCTGATCAGTAACTCAGTTCTGTGAAATTGTATCCACTGGGATCTACGGGGTGCCAGAGACAGCTTTATTTCTTGAATTTATTGCATTCCTTCACAGCTTCTCTTAAAGATTTCATAAACTCATGATGAAAAGTGGCCACTTAAAATCAGACTCCAGGTGTACCAGAGATGATCAGGCTTACCTTTTCTGTCCTTTATATGAATCGCAAAAGTTTTAATGATGAAGGCGCCTTTTGACCGGAGAATGACAAACCCCTGGTAGGTAGTTTTCTTCTGCTTTAAGATCACACAGAGCAGGGGGAGCTATGGGGTTCTGGATCATTTCACAAGCCAACTCTCTGTCACAACCAAGCTTAATTTTCATAGGGCTCCCTGAATTTCAAAAGGACTCACAGGGCATTTTCAAAGTCTTCACTATTTGACCTATTTGCAGGTTGCTGATGAAAATTTTATATTGTTTTATTACAGAAGCAGATGTGCTTTTGTATTGAAAAAAAAAAAACAGTGACTCAGATTAGTTTGTTTTATGTCTTGGGGATCAAGACGTGTCTTATTTATTTGGATTGTTTTATTAACTTCTTTATAACGCACTAGAATGAGCCAGATTCCATAGTTAAAAAAGTACAAGTATATGGTGCAGTGGGGAGAAAGTGTGCTTTTCTCTAAAAAAATTGTACATGATAAGAAAACCACTTGGTACAGTTGCAATCTAAAGGGTTCAAGTTTAGTCAGTGTATATTAATATATTATTAAAAGAACATTTTCTACCCTTCACTTGATAGATTTTAGAAGTCCACTTACGATGCACATTCAACAATAAAACAAGTGTGGAAAATGTTAATACTAGAAAACATTACATGGTATGTTATCATCAATCCAAATGATGAACTGAGATAGCCCATTAAAAATGATTTAAAGTTAAAAAAAGAAAAGGATATTTTATATTTTCAAAGGAAACCTAACAAAGGAAAGATCTCCTAACTTGAGATCTTTCTAATACTATATGCACCACTTGAGGTAATTCTCTGTTTCAACATCAAGTGGTTTACCATATCTTTAACAATTCAGATTTTCCATCATTATTGTGTTGAAAAATGCCAATAACAAAAATAAAGTGTCAAAACAATCTACTCCATCAGGAGTCTATTGTGTTTCAGTAACCTGGAAGGTACTATTTCGGGAAAGGTCCTAGGAACCTTCTGTACTCTTCCCACTTCACTAATTATAATGCAGGGATTTGCAGTGGGGTGTGGAAGATTCGGGCTGTGTAAAGTAGACTTGAAGTTATTTACAAACACCGTGTCACTAGTTTACAAACAGAACAATATCCCTAATCTTGGAGGAACAATTAGCCATCTTCACTAATGGCGACATTAGATGCCAGGTTCTATCCACATCATCTGGCTGTCACTCTTTTGACAGCAGGTGTGTCAGATACACACTTAAAATATACAAACCCCCTGATCTCATTCTAATCTTGACGAGCCTCTGCTAATTTTAGACTATGGGAGTGATTGGTATAATTGTAATAAAACTTGCACTGAATAGTCAAGGAAGATGAAGAGTCTATTTCATTAACCACTTATTCATGGAGTTTTTGCTGCTTGGGCATAAATTACAAAAATAACTACTTTTTCAAATGTGAGGTGACCTAGATCTCAACACTTCATCTAAATTGCAAATTGTAACATACATACAGAAAGATAAATTATTGTAAAAGGTGGAAGAAATTGTGTACATATTGTCAATGCTCCTCAATGAAAATGGAATCAAATTGCTTTCTTACCAGCTATGTATGGAATTGCCAGTGTCTTAAAAATTTGCATACTGCTTGACACAAATTTCACTGCTAGGAATGTATCCTTGGGAAATGGAAATGAACATAGAAGTGTTATGTTTCAGAATGTTCTTTGCTGTATTTTATACAGTGATAAAAAATTGGAATTAGCCCAACTGTCCAAATGTATGACATTATTATACTGAGACATCCATGAAATCTAACACTATGTAGCTAATCAAAGTAATATTTCCAAAGCTTTTTTCCTCTAATTTTGACATAGAAGGTAATCAATACTATTTGACTTCATGTAAAGTATATACATTTCTCATGCTGTTTTCATTGTATCTTTCCTCAAACCATAACTGAATGCTGTTGTGTAATCTCAGGATCATTAAGGTAGAGGCTATAGAAGGGAAAAAGGACAGTTATTTTCATATGACAAATGATTATGATTTAAAGCCAAATGGAACAATGGCATAATTGCCTTACTGCAGATTGTCGGCAAACACAGGTCTGGAACCCATTGATATCCTTAGTATTTTAGCAAAATGGTATCCCTTTCAACTCTGAGATTAAGGAGAATGTGATCCTTTCCACTCTAGCAAATGATCTAGCAGCAAAATTAGAGTTTGTCCATGTCTAACCAATGGTCTAATGCCTCTTGGCACTGAGTTGCTAAGAAAGAGTTTGTTTTGTCCATAATGTGTTTAGTATTTCTCAGCCCCCTGATTTTCTGTACCAGTTTAGGGGAAGAGGATAATTCCTACTTTGTGCATCTTTATTAATCAAGCAAAACTGGGGGATGGATGTGGGGTTCTTTAGCCATCACAGGGATAGACGGAAGGAGAGCCATGGTTTTTAGGCTTATCGCTTTAAATGATGCCCAGGAGACAGGACGTCAGAGGTAGAGCCTCTGAGATGCAGAATCCGAATGGAAATGGTGCCCTGTAAAGGAAAAGTGAATTCTTTGCTGATGTGCATACATAATGTAGGTACATATCGCTGGCCTTTGTCAGCTAAAAGCCAGAGGAATCATACGTGCTTTCAAGTTCTCCCCGTTTTCTGTTCCAGCGGAGGGTGTAACAAACACATACTTAGTGGGGAAGAAAACCCCCATCCTGTTAGATATTTTTAAATAACTAGTGTTATTCAAATATAGATCCAGAGGTTGGAAGGTCGGAATCAATTGGCCTCCAGGGAACATTTAAGTATATAGTACACTGATTCATCATTTCTCAAATTTTGCTTCATTTTATAATGGTATTAAGCCCCACTATCTTATACGAATAATTGTAGTTAGAATAGCAACCTCAAGCTTTAATACTTAAACTCTCAAAGATTGGACTATATAATTTTATGGAAATTCTTTTAAAATTCTATTATTTCCAATAAATAAATGTAGGCTAATAATTATTTACTACTAAGAAATACTGCAGTATGGCTGTTACACATCCTATCAATGACAAAAGCCAAGTACTTCATTTCATTTAAGCTTTTTACTTTTATAAAACTTGGAACATTCCCTTTGAGACAAAATAGTTAACCTCTTTTTTACTAAAGGCAGATCTCTGTCCCCAGTATTTTAAATATATCACATTTCAGTCCTAAATCAACATGGAACAAACACTCATCAATTAACAATATTTTGAATGCATTCTGTGGAAATTTGTATTAAAACTTTCTATGGTTGATTATATACGTTTTTATAATTCAAATCCAAGACTCTGGACAGAGCATATCTACAACCAAAAATTCTCCTTATTCATTCTCATTATATTCCTAATGAGTCTATTTAGCTGTGTTATTAAAGCACTTGCTTTGACTTTATTAGTGGAAATCAGAGATAGTTATTGGCATAACATAAAAGTCCTGCTGTGTGACTCACTCAATTTTGGGTCCTGGAGTTTGATGGGATAAGACAATTTTCTTTTCCTCTGAAGTTTTGGATCTAGTTGTTATGACTACAAAAAAAATGTTATACTCTAGGGGAATTCTGAGGGGATTTTGGTATTGTGAAACTTCTCAATATAAACCCAAATTCAACAAATTTGAACAGACAGGTCACTGATCTCTCAAGGTTATTTCCCCTCCCATTTGAAACATCCCAGTGATTTTGCTTTTTGTCTAGAATAGCAATGGTTTCATGGATTTAAAATTAATGTGTTTTTTAATTTCCACTCTGTGTTTTATTTTTTTAACAGTTGCCCCCTTTTTTCACCATTACTCTCCCCTGCCCTACCCACCCACCACCTCCCACATTCAATCCTCTCCCCGCCACCACTGTTTTAATATGTTCTTTACTTTTGGAGGGAAATTAAAATAAAAAATAAGATTTTTACTTAAAAGCTTTAGTCAAATCTAATGGATTTTTAACATTATGAAATCACAACAATAAAACCAGTTAACAAATATCCTGGGTCTTTCCTGTATGGTGGCCATATATGTTTTTAAAGTATAATTTGCCTTAAAACCTTTGGAAAAATATGTAATAATATATTTTTCAGTATATTATTACACCCATAGAATATATAATAGAATAAATAAAATCTGTGATAAAAAGAAAGGAGAAAAATATAAAATCATCTCAATTCCTCTGTGTAACAGAACCACTATTAACATTTGGGTAACTTAAACAATTTTCCCTGTAATTCCTTATTTTAATATAACATATGATATGTGTGAATATGTTTTATTTTTAATATATCATATCATGATAGTCTTTCATTTAGCCATGGCTATAACCCTGTAAAAACAAAATAAAACTGTTTCAAGAGTTTCACAGGCTGGAAAGTATTTCATATTACAAACTTTGTGAACATTGTTATCAGCATCACAATTTTATCATAGTTTAAGGCATAGAGAAATAAAGAAACAAAGAGTTCTAGATTCATTTAAATATATTGAGTATTTCTAAAATGCGCGTGTGCGAGGTTGGGGTTGGTGGGGACGTGTGTCTGTGACACTTTTGGAATGTGTGTATGTTTAGATCACCCTAAAGGATAGTTTATTTCTCAAATATAAATTTTTCGTGGTGTGAGAGCGTTGGTGAGCACCTTAAAAAGAAGGCAGTGCTTCTTTCAAAGAATAGAAACTAAATCGAAGAGCCCCTTATGAGTGCTGGTCATAATCAGAAGTAACTAATCATGAAGCCACCAGAGAAAGAGGAAAGAAGGGCAGATACTCAAAATTATTGCTCCTGGTTACGATCAAGCTGCTTTTTACAGGAACAACTCTATATAGAATAAGGTAATCCAGTAAGAGCAGGACTTTCCATTCAATATGCGTAATATGTAATAGTAACCATAATGATAGCCAAGACCAGTATGTACAGTGTAGCTCACATTTGCATGAATTAGCACATTTAATGCTCAAGAGCCTTCTGAGATAGGAAATCATATTTTTATTTGCATGATAACATGTATATATCATATATAACTTATATGATATATATGTATGTGTAACAATGAAAGCAGTCACTCTGGTTTCCAAGCTAGTGCTCACATTGTTTCAACTTTAGACCATTCACATCTTTGTAAATGTTGTTATCTGCTTGCCCTTCTTGACTTTCTAACCCATTCATATGTCCACACAATTAGTCATTAGTTACCGGATTATTTTCATTCTCTCTCTTCTGCCTTCTCTCTCCCCATCAGTTTGTTACTTTAAATTTAGTTTTAAGCAGGTAAAATATGCACACTGTACAAAATTCAAAAGATTTAAAGGGTAGGCTGTGAAAAGCAAGTCTTGCCCTCATACGTGTCTTCCAGCCACATTTGCCCTTCTTGGGAATTCCAAGGTTGCCAATTGTTTTTCTTTTTTGAGATGGATCTTTTATTTATTTACCTTGTGATTTATTTGGGTGGCATTGGTTAATAAGATTATAAACGGTTCAAGTGTAAATTTCTCTGATAAATGATCTGTATGTTGCACTGTGTGCCCATCACCCAGAGTCAAATCATCTCCTGTCACCAAATACTTGGACCCCTTTACCACCTCCTTTTCCCTTCTGGTAACCTCCATACTGTTGTCTTTGTCTATGTGTTTCAGTTCTATATCCTACATATGAGTAACATCATATGGTTCTTAGCTAGCTAATACTTTTTCAGGTGCTGAGGTGTGGTTACTAAGTGGTTTATCTCAATAAACCATTTGGCTCAGAGGTTATAGGAGTCACTGGCAAGCACATGAAGCAAATTTAAGACTGCTCAGAGAGGAAGGGAAACACCTCTGTTGGAGCCCGGGCCGTTCTGCATCAACCCATTGACAGTGCTAACTGGCCCGCTGCCTGATTCTCATACTAGCTATTAAAAACCCCAAGAGCCTCTACACAGGAGCGTATTCAAAATTCCAAAAGACACATAATTATGATAAAATACAATGTTTGTTTCATTAATCATTCAATATCCAGGTTATGGGGATGAAGTTAGTATAAATGTACTCAATTTATTTATTATTTACTTTTTAAAAGATTTTATTTATTTGTTTTTAGAGAGAGGAGAAGGGTGGTGGGAAAGAGAGGGAGAGAAACATCAATGTGTGGTTGCCTCTTGCGTGCCCTCAACCAGGGGCCCGGCCCGCAACCCAGGCATGTGCCCTGACTGGGAGTTGAACCAGCAACCCTTTGGTCTGCAGGCCGGCACTCAATCCACTGAGCCACACCAGCCAGGGCTAAATGTGCTCAATTTAAAATTCAGAAATACAGGAACATCTACTGCTCCTTGTTCCTGTTTAAGAAAATGAATGGGCCTTAAAACTTTTCAAAACAGCTTTCATTTATCAATGTTACATTTTTTATATTGTTTTTATATAATCAATCCTGGTATATTGTTGAAAATTAGAAAAAGGAGTGGCAAAAAAGGGACAAATGTTCATAGTATTTTCTTACCATCCTTTGTATTTCTTCCACACAGAGAGAATCGCTGTTAATATTTTTATGTTTTGTTATTTACTTATTTGTTTTATTGTTCTGATATTATTTTGTGTTGGTTTCTGGTGCACCATAGTGATTAGACTACCATATTCTTTACAAAGTTTTCCCCACCTATAGTATGATGTTTTGTATGATTTACATTCATGTAGTTTACATATTTACATACATGGCTTGCATATTCATAAATTTATTAAAACATCATGCTGTTTTTAAACTTTGTAATGTATACTTATTTACCATCAATTTATTCCTAAGATTTTTTTCAGTCATGAATGATAAATCTTCATATTTATTTTAACGACTACATTAATCCATTATGTAAGTTACATATAAATATAAACATATAAATTCATGATTTAGTTTGGCCTGGAATTTTTCTTTTAAGCAGTGATCTTTTTGAAATCCTGTGTTCAAAGCTATATTAGCTTCACATGACATACTGAATAATGTTTTCTCTTTATTTCCTTAAAGAACTTGTATAGGGTTTGCAAACGTCTTACTTTTTTTAAAAAAAACTAAAGTGTCTAAACCTTTCAAGATGGAGTAAGATCACCCCAGCCTCTTTCTCCCACTGATTAAAAACAAAAAGTTCTGGACCAAACACAACTACTTGAAAATTTGGGAATCGGTATATTTGGGAGGGGAGTCAATCTCCGAGAAAAGACATACACAACGGAAGTTTCCCTCTTTGTTTTGTGTGCATTTCTCTCAAACCGTTTCCAGAGGTTGAACAGCAGGCACCTTGTTCTTAAGCGACGTGGGCATCAGTCACTTGGAGAGAAATATTCACATTTCTTATTAGAGGACCAGGAGGGTGGGCCCCGGGAAGATGGAGAATGGAAAGAAAATCTCCATTTTTCTTTCCATCTCTTTATCCCTCCATGATCTCTCCTACCTGTGCCCAGAAGAGAGACCCTGGCCCTCAAGTGGAGGCAGAGGCAGCAGACAGTTCAGACTCCAAGATAAAACCCATCTTTCCAGCTGGAAAGGCGGCACAAAGGCCCCAGTGCACTGAAGTGTGTGGATAGCATCCCCGTTACTATTTTTTGTCTCTTTTTGTCTCATAGAATCGATGTTAGTGCGGGCCCTATTTTTCAAGTTACAAATGTAGCAGTAGAATAGTACAAGAAAATCCTAGACAATTCAATAAAATAAAAGTCATAGAGATTGGAAAGTAAACATTAAAACTGTCCACAGTTGGCATGGTTTTTCATGTAGGGAATCTCAAGGAATCTATAAAAATAATCTGAGAGGCAGTGAGTGGAGTTAGCAAGGCTGTGAGACACTGTGCCAATACACAGAAATCAATTTTCCTCCTGTCCACTAGCACTGACCAGTTGGAGATGCTTTCTGCACAAAGTACTGTAACATGTACCGTGGTACCAGAGAAATATGAAATATGTCACATATGAATGCAAGAAAATATACTAAATAAAATTCATATGTCTATTTCTTGTTTTCTTTTTTTTAAAATACCTGTAGCAGCAGGTCAAAATTAACAAGGCTGCCTCAAGCCCCCTGATTTCACTCCCCTTGGTGTAAGCCTATATGAAAATCTTAACTCTTAATGACCAGACCTAAGATTACTGACCTTTCAGTCCTACTGTGGTCCCTCAAAACTGCCTGCCAGCTACAACTTCATTTCTGCCTCATCTTGCTTCCAATCATTTTGACCTTGGCTGTGAATGTTTCTGTGGGCCTGATGGCCAGCTCATTCTATTATTTCTATGGTCCTCCCTGTTTTTATGTGCCTTGGATTATAGCCTGGTTAATGCTGATCAGCTTTTTAGTAAACGTGTATTCATTTTATTTATTTCTTCCAGAAAACATTTTGCATACTGACATACCCTTTCTGGTCTTATGTTATTATCTCTTGGTTTCTATTTTATTTCTATAGATCTCTGGTCATATTGTTCAAGATTGTTGCACCAGACACTCGTTAAAGAGGGCAGCAAAGACTTGGTTGTAGACTATTGCAACGGAGGAGAGAGAACAAACTCAACTTTGCTGAAGCAGAAAGCAGGGGGACTTTTAAGCACGGGGGTGAGCTCATGGAAAAGTGCTGGAGTATGTCAGGGGGAGGCTGGTGAATGTGATAGGTGTGTATGTGTTTGCTAACTGATGCTCATTGAAGTGAGGCTGCTATCCTTCCAGAGTTGGGAGACAGGGATGCTATATGTCTTCATAGTTACATTTCAGAGGGATGGCTTCTGTGTCCTTGAGAGAGACTTTTCCTGGGTTGAAAGAATATTTACAACCCACGGGGCAGAGAAAGAAATTATGATGGCAAGAACAATTCTCTGAAGTTTAATGGTCTACGAAAAGGGAGGTCAGAGGGTATAATGGGGAAGAAACCTGTCTAAAGTTTAGTCATGTTGAGGGGGAACATTAAGGTCATTTTGGTCAATATTGGAGCTAAATGAATAGACATAAATAATCATCTTGATATAGTAGTTCACAGATGTATGATAAGTATGCTGATGATGCACACTGTAAAATCTTTGTCCCATAGGTTTCTCTTTTTCGTCTGATCTTAATGTAGCCAAAATGTAATGGAGAAAAAAAATATTGTGCTTCTTTTTTTTATTGTTGTTCAGCTACAGCTGTCCCATTTTCCCCTCACCACTTACCCCCCACCCCCTCCTTCCACACTCAGTCCTACCTGCCCCCATTGTCTTTGTCCATGGGTCCTTTATACATGTTCCTTGATGACCCTTTCCCTTCTATCCCCCGTTATTCCCCTCCTCCACCCCTCTGGTTACTGTCAGTTTGTTCTTTATTTGAATGTTTCTGGTTATATTTTGCTGACTTGCTTGTTTTGTTGATTAGGTTACACTTATAGGTGAGATGATATGGTATTTGTCTTTCACTGCCTGCCTTATTTCCCTTTGCATAATGCTCTCCACATCCATCCATGATTTCACAAAGGGTAGGAGCTCCTTCTTTCTGCTGCATAGTATTCCATTGTGTAAATGTACTACAGTTTTTTGATCCATTCATTTACTGATGGGCACTTACGCTGTTTCCAGCACTTGGCTATTGTAGATGGCACGATGAACATTGGGGTGCATAGGATGTGCTTCTTAAGAAGCTTATTTTTATCCCTTTTCCAGTTACTGTGTTAGAATGCAGTGTACTTTTTATATAAAGCTGTGATTTAATTGAATAATCACAGGGGCTTCAGTTTGTGATAGTTTATAAATTTAGTTCTCTTGCTCTTCTCTGAGAAACTGCTTGATAAAGAGCATTTATCTCAATCCCTCAGTTAAATAATCACATTTGTACAGAGCACGGTCATAAGGCCTGCATCCTGTCAAAGATCTCTCCCACTTATCTGTTTTTATGTGCACATTCTTGGGTATACTTGTAAGCTTAGGTAAAGAATTCCAGGATCATATCGCAAGTCTGTGTTTAACTTGTTTTTCCTTGTTATTGTGTTTATTGGGGTGACACTGGCTAATGAAATTATACAGGTGTCAGATGTGTAACTAACTGTATATCATCTGCACACTGAGGAACTGTCGAATGGTTTTTCAAAGCAACTTCATTTTCCATTCTGACCAGGCATGCGCAAGCATTCCAGTTTCTCCACATCCTCATCAACACTTGTTTCTGTTTGCGTTTTGATTTTAGAGATCCAGTGGGTGTGATGTGGTGTCAGGTTGGCTTTGGATTTGCATTCACCTAATGACTAAGGATGTTGGACATCTTTTCATGTGATTATCAGCCATTTGTATACGTACTTTGGAGAATATGTGCTCATATTATTTGCCTGTTGTTGATTTTGGACAACTTTCTCAATTGTTCTTACATATTCATCAGATTTCACCAGGAAACCATGTTATGCTTGTCTTTTTGTGTGTGTAGGGGGGAGTTTTTTGATTATCAGTTTAAGTTTTCTACATGTTATCAGTCTATTCAGATTTTCATTTTCTTATTGACTCATTTTGGCAGTTAAGTGCTTTTGTAAAACTTTGTTCTCTTTATCTAGGTTATTTGCTTATTGGTATACACTTATTTGTAGTATTCTCATTATATGTTTATAATTGATATGAAAAATTATATATACTGTGATATGCCTTAATATAATTTATGTATAGTCAATACTAATGCCCTTTGTTTCTAATTTTAGAAAATTGAGTATTCTCTCTCTTTTCTTGTCCACCCTCACTAATGATTTGTCAATTTTTTTTTCCTTTTAAGAAACCAGCATTGGAATTCTGAATTTCTCTGTTATTTTCCTAGTCCCCATTTACTTTATTTCTGATCTAATATTTATAATTACTTCTTCTTGCTTTGGTTTTAGTTTGTTCTTCTAGTTTTTTTAAGGCAGAAGATTAGGTTATTAACTCAAATCTTTTTAATATAAGTATTCATAGCTGCAAATTTCTCTGTTTACACTGCTTAGCTTTTTGCCATAAATTCTAATATATTTCCTCTATATTTTCACTCACCTTCAAGTATTTTCTTTCCATTTCTCAGACTAGATAATCTCACTTGGTCTGTCTTATGTTCACTACTGATTTCATTTATCTGCCTACTCAAATTTGTTGTTGAGCCTCTGTAGTAATTTCTTTCATTACAATTATCATGAATTTCAACTTCAGAGTTTCCACTTGGTCCTTTTTTATAATTTCAAACTCTATTTTTATAATCTCCATTTGGTAATACGGTATTCTTATATTTTCTTATATTCTTCTTTATTTCTCTGACCACATTTAAAATAGCTGATTTAAGATGTTTACTTACTATGTCCATCATCTAGGGTTCCCAAAGGAGTTTGTGTTTATAGTTTTCCCCACCCTGGATATAGACCATGCTTTTTTTTTCAATTTTAAATGTGTCTCTTAATGTATTGTTGGAAACTGGACAGTGACTTAAGGAAGTAGATTTTTGCTGGTTCCTTCTCCACCATTTTCACTGATGTTAGTACTCCTTTAATTTTTATCATATTATCAGGTTTTTTTTCTTTTTCTCTTTTCAATTGTCTATGTAACAGAAATGCTAAGAGTTACATCCTGGGTTGCTGTGAGGATAGATTGAGAACATACTCGGAAGTGTGTTTTCATCTCCAATAAATATAATTCTTTTATTTCTTCATTTTGAAGGTTTTTTTACTTCTTATTTTATTTAGTACAGTAGATACATCTGAAGAGAAGTTTAAGATCATCTTCTTATAAAGTAATTGATAAAAGAACATGATTTAAATCTAGTCTATACCGATGCTAATATAATCTATCATATCCCTTCAAAGTTAGATATAATAGTCTATGTAAATGTTTCCAGAATAGTTTAAGATTATATTAGACCTTGAAATATCCTCATCTTTGTCCCTAGATCTATTTAATATAAACAGTCATAAATGGTATAAGGTCCTAGGTAGTCAAAATATAACAATCTAATTATGATGCATGTAAGTCTATATGTTGCATATAAGTAATTTATGCAAAAGCAGAGACCCCTTCCAAAGGAAGTTTTAAGTTTCCCTTCTAATTTCTTGCACATCACTATCCACAGATAATTATTGTTCTTTCCACAAACCATACACATGTTCATCATGTTACCATGTCTCAGGGTAAATATCAAATACTCAGTATGATGAACGAAGGTTTATTGACAAATTGATTGTGCCTCCCGTCTCAATGTGTGGTACATTTAACAGAAGATACTGGCCTTTGGATGTTCTATTGGAAAATATAACTCCTCCAAAGAAGAATTCACAGCAGAAAATTGTGGTATAGGCACTAAAAATAAACAAATGATTATCAAAGAAAGCATTACTTTGGACTCCTTTTCTTCTCCCCTTTTTCCTTTTCTAGTGTTTTTGACTAAAAGCAAGTTTTAAACATGACAGTTATACCTTTACCTCTGGTGCATACTAAATGATACTTCCTTTTATTTTTTCTTTAAACATTTGGCTCTAATATTTGGCTTAATTGGAGAACTATGTTTTCTGACAACAGGAACTTTGTGTGTGAGCACACGTGTTTGTAGGTGTAAGAGTTTGTCCTAATTAGATTTCCTGATTTAATGATGCTTCAACAAAAATATACTCTTTTACCATGCTAGATAAGCCAAGTGTAGTTTGTGCCCCTTGAAATGTAAGGACCTATACAGTTATCGTGGTTTTGGTGTTATCAAAGAAGAGACACCATTCAACACTTCAAATGAAAAATAAATGAATTCGTGTTGCTTTCAAATCAAAGAGATGTTGAACTAAAGGAATAATCTCTCTGAAACATCAAACTGATAATCTCTGTATAGGGTTAGGGGAATGAATGAGGAATGCAGAGAATTATAGGACTTCAAAAGTGGCAGTTTTTTCAGGTGTGAGTTCTTGACCTTTAACAGCAGAATTGATGATTACATTGTAGCTGTCAGTGGCCGACTTCCAATAACGTGGGGCTGTGTCCAATTTCCTGGCCTTGAGAACCTTGTGTTCTAATGAGAAGTTGGTATGAATCAATTCTGATGGGTTTATTATCAGTTCTGGTGTTCATACATTTTTATGCATTTTGTGTATGACCGATGAACAATTGGTATTTTTCTTTCTTGAATTTGAAGTATAAAAATTGTGTAGTTTGACATATAGAAACAGCTTAACCTCTGGATTAATAAAATAAAAAATGCCCTCATGCTTTATTTGGCATCTGTGGATTAGGAAATTGAGGTATAACTAATTTAAAGATTATAAATTTACTAACTAGAAGAAATATTTTTCAATGATTCCAGTAACATACCTTAGCCACATTTTTGCTTTCTGGGGTTTCAGTTAATCTACAGTCAACCACAGTCCAAAATTATTAAATGGAAAATTCCAGAAATAAATAATTTATATACTTATATTTGAAATTGTGCACCATTCTGAGTGGTATGATGAAATCTTGAGCCATCCTGTTCCATCCCACCAGCAACATGAATTATCATTTTGTCAAGTGTCTCCACTCTGCAGATGGTCCTCACTTCTTAGTCACTTAGCATCAATAGTTATGAGATCGACTGTCACAATATCACAGTTCTTCTGTTCCAGTCACCCTTATTTTACTTAATAATGGCCCCAAAGTGCAAGAGTAGTGATGTTGGCAGTTTCAATATGCCAAAGAAAAGCTGTAACATGCTTCCTTTATGTGAAAAGTGGAAAGTTCTCATACAAGAAAAATTGTATGCTGAGATTGCTAAAAGCTACAGTAAGGACAGATATTCTATCCATGAAATTATGAAGAAGGGAAAAGAAATGGATACTAGTTTTTCTGCTGCACCTAAAACTGAGAAGTTATAGCCACACTTCATGGTAAGTGCATAGTTAAGATGGAGAAAGCATTACATTTACAGGTAGAAAATTTTCAAAAATTACATTTTTGAGAGACAGTACATTCATATAACATTTATTACAGTATACTTGTAATTTGTTATACTTGTTCTATTTAATTATTAGTATTATTGTTAATTCCTTACTGTGCTTTATTTATTAATTAAACTTTGTAACAGATATGTATGTATAGGCAAAAACATAGTGTATATAGGGTTGGGTACTACCTGTGGTTTCAGGCATCCGCTGGTGGCCTTGGAAGGTGTCCCCTGTGGATAAAGGGGGGATGGGGCGACTGTATTTCATTATTAGTAGCTCAGCACTCTGGGCAATTTTTCACCTAGTTCTGTTAAGTTCTGTGCTATTCCCGAATGATCCATGCTAATGGTGGAATATGTCCAGTATTAGGAGAACAGGTTCTCTGCTCAAAAATGTCTTCCCCTGTCACTTACTAGCCATTCTCAAACTTTTTAAAAAAGATTTTATTTAGTTTTAGGGAGAGGGGAAGGGATGAAGAAAGAGAAGGAGAGAAACATCAACATGTGAGAGATACATCAATTGGTTGCCTCTCACACTCTCCCAGCTAGGGACCTGGCTGCAACCCAGGCATGTGCCCTGACCGGGAATCGAACTGGCAACCTTTTGGTTCACAGGCCAACACTCAGTCCACTGAGCCACACTAGCCAGGGTAATTTTTAAGAATACCTGCAAGATTAAGTCCACCAAATTATTATTGTTGTAGACTTAATTTTGTGGTCTGTTATGTTGGCTTAGCAAGTCAAGAGCATGTGAAGAGAATTTATAAAGGGGATTTTTTTAAGCTATTTTTTTGGGGGAGTGGTTAATATACCTCCATGTAGCTATCTAAAGAAAATATATACTAAAATGGCTAGAATCAGCATTTGAATGTTCTCAAAGCTGCAATATGGTATGGTTTTGTCTAATAAAGGCAGTCATCACCAAGGTAAGCAGGCATCAAATTTAAAATCAGTGTACTATAAGAAATATTTTTGCAAGCACTTGTTCTTTTTTAATTTTTAGTTTATTCTATAAAATTTTGGGTGGATGAGTCTTTAGGATTTCAGACAACAGCCAAAACCTTATTCAAAGTGCAATATACTTGAAGTGCCATAGCAATAGCATTATTCCAGTTATTTCTAACACCTATTTGAAAACGGTTTCTGCTTGCAACTGCATTTCGGGTTACATATCAAGAAGCCAGAAGCATTGAGCAATATTTAGAATTTAATCACAAGAAAAGCACTCCACATCAAAAGTGGTGTGATGCAGCTAAAACAGGTCTGGGGAAAATGGGAAACCTTGAATACAATTGTCAGAAAACAAGACCGAGTGGAAACAAATGAACTCTCCCAACCACATGTGGTTGGTTGGGGCATGAATAATGTATGACTCCCCCTTTCTCATAATGGCCTGAGAGAGAGTAGGGAGGGTTTCCAATAAGCAAAGTAAGTAGTTATAGCAAAATCTGTATTTTCTTTTTCAAATAACTATTTCAGTGGACCTCAATCTTGAATATATACACAAGTCACCTGCAGAGGTGACTGAAATGTAGATTTCTCAGCTCTTTTGTCTGAAGATGTGGAATCTCTGGGTTTAGGTTTGATCTGTAATACTGCATTTTAGCGAGCAACCTAGGTGATTTGGACACAGATTTTAAAAATGATCTCCACTTGTGTGGCAAGGTATATCCATTGACTATTATTTCTGTGATGGCCTGAATGGGGAAAAATAGCAGTTGGAATAGTCAGCGATGTTTTTTCATCATAAAGCAAGATACACATTTGGATTTAGTCCTATGTTGAGTATTTTTAGGTCAAAACTGCTCATTGTTGAGTTTTCTGTGTTTGTGTTTTTGAATTCTCAGGATTTAGGCAAGACACATTTAGCAGAGTCTTCAGAATTAGTATGCCATTTTGTATCTTATCTAGAAAACCTGATAATAAAGTATTAAATAACAGACATTTTTACCACCCCCCTTCTAATAATTGTTAACGTAAAGGATTAACAACAGATCAATCCTGTCTTTGAACTTGTATCTAAATTTTATCCAAATTGGCATTTATTGACTCATCAAGTAATATTTCTCAAGGTAAGAGGTGCAATCACTTTGAATTGTTATCTCAGGGATAATGTTAGCAGGGAGAATGAGCGTATTCCCATTAAACCCGAATGCAAAGTGAGCTTGTTAGTTTGAATGTAAAAAGTCTTACAGACATTTATTTGAGAAAAAATAACATTTTGGAAAGATTTAATTTTATCTCTAAAGCCCAAAGGACAAATAATTGAGCTCAATTCTAAAGGGCTTCATTCCACATAAACAACTAACGTTATCAGATGTTGAAAATTTTATCCTTAAAATAGCATTATACAATACCAGTGCAGCTCTCAAGCTAGAGGCATGTAATTAAATAGTAGATCTAAAATTATCAATAGCTTCCTATTTATCTGGAAGCCCTTATTTCTTTAATTCTCAACCTCACTTCTGTAAGAAGTTTTCCCACAACAATGTAACTAAAACACTGCTTGTTGGAATATAAATGATGTGTCTTCCTTGTGGTACAGTTTTGGCTTAAAAACTTACAGTGCAATAGACTTTGGAAGTATTACATTTGAAAATGTATAATGTTTAGGAGATTATGAATTCTTAGTAATACAAGCTGAAGTGGGGGAAATTTTTTTTTATTTATCTGATGAGTTCAACATTGACTTTCATTGACTATGAAATAAAGGTCTAAGGTTACTTTTCCATCTTTTTTAAAAAAGATTTAAAAAATTTTTATTTATATTTAGAGAGAGAGGAAGGGAAGGAGAGAAACATCAATGCATGGTTGCCTCTTGTGTGCCCCCTACTGGGGACCTGGCCTGCAACCCAGGCATGTGCCCTGACTGGGAATAGAACCAACGACACTTTGGTTCGCAGACAGCGTTCAATCCACTGAGCTACACCAGCCAGGGCTACCTTTCCATGTTAAAGAGACCATTATAGAGGAATTTGACTGACTCCACAGTACTCCAGAATCTGTAGAGATTAGTATTGGGTCTTAAACCTCACTGCACTAACTCTGCAACCTCCCCCAAACCACCAACTGGCAATCCGAGCTTCTGTTTCTCAGGCTCGGACTCCTTTCTTTCCAAATACCCTAAAATCAAATTGCTTTCTTACAGTGAAGACTTGCTTGATTTTTATGAGATGTGATATTGACTTTTGAAAGTCATTGTCTTTTTTTGTTTGTTTTGGAACCCTCAGTACACCGTCCTGGAGCCATCGTAACCAGGGTTTCCCCTGTAGTGGAACACTTGGGTCCCATCTCTGGCCAATGCTCTCCCGTGTGGTCGTTTCCCTGGTCAAAAATAATTTGATTGTAGTTCTAGACTCAAGCTAATGGGGTTCACTAATCTGTTTGCTGCAGTTGATAAACTAAAGGAAATAGTGCCGGCAGAAAGACATCAGCGGAGATGAGGAGAAGCCAATGTGCCCCACAGCCCAGCCTGAGCCCTTTCTCTTTTCTGGTAACGGAGCCGGGGGATGCACTAGTAACACAGAAAACCACCGTTGATCTCTGAATACATCGTCTGATCTCTGAATCGGATAACATTCATCGCTGCTTCTTGAGGTGGATTAATATTTACACATGAATTAACAATTAGAATGGGAGGGAGAGGAGTTGGGTCTGACAGGAGCTTTCTGAGGACGGCTTAATGGAAAAAGCTTTGCTGCACCATTGTTAGTCATCCAGAAACATTGAGCATCGCGAAGCATAGCATCCAAAGCTCTCCTCCTCTCCAATTAAAGTGTTGGCCCATGTAGGTCTGACTCATTTTTTTTAAAAAGGCTCAAATTGGCCTTATGCATTTTACATCAGGTATCATAGCACAGGAAGCCAGCTACACGTGCTGCCAGCCATGGGAAGAAATGCAAGTCTCAGAAGTTGAATAGATGCTTCTCTGTGATCCATTCCTGAAAATAAATAAGTAAAAATAATAACATCGTCAATTATATAAAGAACAGGTCACAATTCAGCCCGCTACCAATTACACCAAATATGGGTTTCAGATATAAACTTGGGAACTTAATTTATCCTTATGTGGTTGGCATGAGTGGTGTATCTAAGACCTCTTAATGTAGCATCACTAGATTTATTTCTTTAGTTTTGTCCTACCTATAACTTGATGCCTGGTTTCAAAGCAATGATTTTTCCAAAGAAAAGATGCTTGGACGCATAGAGTTGGGCTTAAAAGTGGCCCTGTTAACTCATCAAGTGACCTGGAACGAATGCCATGTGGGTTTTGAGAAACTCATGCTCAGCTGCCTACTTCCTTATGCTTTTCATGTTGCTCGTAGCAAATTAAGGGCAATGCCGTGTATCTTACTTGTTACTATCCTCATATATCCAATTGGTGGGTGCTTAGCCTCATGCATAATAAATAGAAGATACACATGCACATAATTTATTCAGCGTTCCTCTGTCCTCCCTGCTCTATAGCAAATTAACTTCCAAAAATAGGAAAAAATTGGTTCTTCTGCTTCATTAAATTTATGGCATCTTCAAATTAAGATATTTTTGTTTCCCTAATAGTCACCCCCTTCTGCCCAAATAACATCTACTTGTAAGTTGCCAAATGGGCTTATAATCTGTATTTCTTGTCATTTAAACAATTATAGAGTAGTATACTGTTTTGTTGAAATGAAGTTTTCCATTAAGTAGTGTAATAATAATCTTATACTCAGAGGACATTTTATTTCTCTGACTCTTAAGATTGTAAGAAAACTCTTAAATCCAGCTACAGGTGGATGGTGAAAATGATATACTAATATCTGAAAGAAATATTTTTAGGGAGAATAAATCACTATAATATGAGGATTAACAAATACCATGTTATATATTGATATAAAATATATTTACAATGACACTGGAATAAATGCTATGGAACTGCTGATGAGGATATGATCAACAATGACATTGACTCCAATGTGTCAAACACTGTGCTAGGTTCTCAGTGTGTCTGATGTGATGCTCACAACCATCCCATGAGTTAGGCATTACACCGTTATTAAAGATGAAAGAGCAATCGTGTTAAGGTTATCTGATTTATATTACACCTTTAATAGGTAGACGAGTTTAGGGATAAAAGGCATGTCTGTCTAACTCTGTTGGACGTTCTCTTTCCCCTGAGCCATGTGGCCTTCTGTTGACAGAAGGCTCTTGTTTGACTTAGCTCTGCGAAGAAAGAGCGGTGTGTGGACTACTGGCGCAACCCCAGAACCTAACATCCTATCCGGATGGTGTTGAGGGATGGTGTTGATGCAGTCACTATTTTTTGTTGTTGAATGAATGAGTGACTGAACGCAGCATGTTGTCTCTTGCATCTAGCGTAGGGTCTTGCATATCTCAAATGATTTAAATAACTGTGCACTGAGATTTTAATTACAATGAAAATAAGCTCTTAATTCAGAACATCAGTTGTCAGGATATGGGTAGAAGTCATATGACGGTACTCAAGGAAAGCCTACTGATCAAATCCCGGTCCCCGCTCCTGCCCATGGCAAACATGTCCCTCCACCAACTGTGACGGATGTGTCAGGCGGAATCTGGGAACGCAGTGACAAGGATATTTCTATGACATATATCTCAGTAATTAATAAGCATAAATTCTCCTCTGGACTTTTGAGAAATTCCACTTTATTCTGCTGTGGATGTTATGCAGTAATGATGTTTATATTGATGTTTTCCATTTATCCTATGTTTCATAATTATGTACTGATAAAAGCTCAAGTGCAGCTCATACTGAAATACTTTCCTTTCAGTAGCTGGCTTGGCATATTTTACATTTTTAATAGTGTGATGTTTAGTAAAAATGTGCCGGAGGACCTAAATTAATTTGAGTAGAATTGATCTGCAGGCAACCACCAAGTTAGAGGCACAGCAAGTATTTCTGCCAGCCCTCCTTTCCAGTTTTGTGAGATCATTACTTAGGGCCAAGCCTTACAATAAAAATTAATTTTGAATTATATGCCATAAAATGGATATTATTTTCAGCATATTTTATAGAATAGTCATCAACTTCTAAATCATCACAAAATGAATTTCAGAGATAATGAGAGTATATGATTTTTAAAAATGTATTCATGTTATGGAAAATTCACAAGACATATGGCATATTGATTTAAATGTTTCAAATTTTAATATTTAACTTCAGCTTTTATTGAGTTCTATGTTGCAGAAAGTGCTAAGTGATAAAAATTTGATCAGACATAAAGTTCTTGCTTTCAAAAAATCTCAGTCTATCTCGACAACCACATATAAATGCATTACAGGAGTATCAGGAAAGGGTTATAATAGTAGGTTCTATAAGGAGACTGAGTTATCTGCCCTGGTTCTAAGTTATCTTGCAATTTGTTAATAATAACATTATCAGACATTTAATATAGTGCCCTGTGCTGCTGCCTCATTTTTCTGTTTGCTTCATTTATAGTCTCTGTTTCTTCTTGTTGTCCACACTCATTATTTCCCCATCATTATCTCTTTCCTAACCTCCCTTTCCTTTCCTGTCTCCTATACTTCTTACTCTTCCTTAGCATTCTTATTCTTGCTGTTTCATTTGCAAGAAAATCATTGCTTCCTCAAACTTGCTATCATTATACAAAATGATCATCTCCAAAACACATGTAACAGAATAATATAAAAACAACAACTAAGATTAAGGGACTTGCCATGTAGCAGACACAATGCTAAGGGCTTGGCACATTTTGTCTGATTTCAGCCTCACTTAGACAGAAGTGGCTGTCTACATTTTACTGATGCCAAGATGGAAACACAGAGTGTCACATGTAACATGCCACACTGCGCTCTGTGCACGCCTAGAGAATGCCATTCACATAGACTACCTACACCAATATGGCCCTGGCTGCCCTTCAGTTCACCTTCCCAGGCAGGCGTCATCAACAACTGCCCTGCATGAAACAGAGCGATGTGAACTGGGGCGGTCTGAGAGGCAAGGTTGGCGCACGTTCAGATCCTGGCTCCACCTGTTGTGGCGTGTGGCCCACAGGCACTGAAGGTTAAACAACCTGCCCTGGGTTCCTTATCTGTAGAGGGAGGTGATGCTAGCAGCTACTTCAACAGGCTTGTTGGGAATTAAAGGATTTAACATGAGTTAAGCACATACCTAAGCATCTTACATAGGAAACACTACGTTTTCCAACAATTGACTTGCAGTGCAGGTTGGAGAGGCACCCTGGTCTGTAGCATTTGTAGGTTCCCAGAAATTTGTGTAAATAATCCTGTGATGGCCAATTGCAAGCTCCAGTATGGCGCCATCAAACACAGATTTGGAGAGAATTGCGGAGTGGCATTTGGAGCACAGATTTTCACTGTAAAGGCACAGTCGATGTAAATAACCTCAAGAGCATTATGACAATGCAGTAAAGTGATTCAGATGCAATAAATTTCGATAGTTTTTACCTTTGTTTGTAACATCATTGTTCAATTGCATTTTTTAAAATAATGTTTATATTTCACAACCAGTTCACACATTTCTTGATTATATAATTGGCAAGACTATATAGGTCAGCTCCAACAAATCACTGAGTGCTATATGTGTTTTTCTTTAGAAAAATAGATAAATTCAGATATAGTTTCAGAATGCTTCTCCATGGAGCCCTCCCTATTACTCATATATTAACGTGTTTTATTTTTAATATATTTTATTGATTATGCTATTACAGTTGTGCTGTTTTTTCTCCCCTTTAGTCTCCTCTGCCCTGTAGCCCAGCTCCACCACCATCATCCCTCCAGCTTAGTTCATGGCCATGGGTCAGACATACACGCTCTTTGGCTTCTCCATTTCCCTTACTCACCTTGTCTATTTTGTACCTATTATCAACCTCCCCCTGTCTATTTTGTACCTACCATTTATGCTTCTTATTCCCTGTACCTTTTCTCCCATTCTCCCCCTCCCTGCTGATAACTCTCCATGTGATTTCCATTTCTGTGATTCTGTTCCTATTTTAGTTGTTTGCTTAGTTCATTTTTTTGTTTTTGATTTCAACATGTTTTAAATCAGACAAAAAGCAGTTTTCACCTTTGGTCTATGGGGTTATCGGTGACTTAGGTAAGCTGCTTTAACCAACCTGATAATGGAAGACTAAAGCATTATAATAACAGAACTTTGATAAATGTTTTATAACTAATTAGTGGGAAATTCTACATTTCAACTCAAGTTTCCCTTACTTTGAGGACTGTGATGTTTTAAATATCCCATGCCACCTTGTGAAATAAGAACGAGAATAGGAATATGTACTTACCTGCAGGAGTTGTCTAAGACACACAGCTAACTGCTGAGTTATGGTACAATCTGATATGAAACAGGCTATTACTTCTCGGAGATCTGGGAAGTGACAATCACATTCTAAACTGCGCAGAGATTTTAAAATTAAGGTACTGGTAATTTAGGTGGACTTGTTATTTTTCAGAAAATATACTAAACAATTTTGGAAAGTAGTTGGACAATCGAAGGAGAGGAGACAGCTAATTGTCGAGCCATTTCTCTCGCAAAGTTTAATATAATTTAAAAGAATAAATAGCTTTCCCGATTTGCCAGCCTATAGCATTCCCTTCCTTGCTTATAAAATGTTGTATTTTTAAGAGCATTGTATTATTTAAAGTTAAGCTAAATAAACAAAGTTTATGTAACATATTTACCAAATATCTTTTTTTTTTTCAATTCCCTGTGGGATCACAAGTGAGGTTCCCAGGGACGCTAACTCCAAGATGGAATTTAGTACGCAGGGTGTTTAGACTAAAGAATAACATGGAGCCAACCCCTGTGGAAGGGAAGTAGGAGCAGGATGGGCAGCGGGATGCATTTGTCATAGGAGCTGTGGCCAACCTACACAGCAAGCTCCTTCAGAGTTGTCCCCAAAGAGGCCAAGAAGTTCAGCCTCTTATAGCTCCACATTGATCTTTTATGGTATGTATGACCAATCAAGCAATGGTATGGTATGTATGGTACATATGACTGATTCTCTGTAGCAAAGGAAATCCCTGAAGGGGCTGAGAGGCAAAAGATGCTGCAAACAGGACACTTAGGAGCATGACCTATGGGTCCTCAAATGGGGAGGTGAGTGGCTCTGGGTGGTTCATTATCATGTCCATCATCTATCATCATAGTGCAGAGCCTTACACTGGCTTTGGGGACACTTTCACCCAACTGTAGCTTTCATGGCCAAGTGCATTTTCTACCCTCTGCTAACAGAGCTATTTCTCTCTTCTATTATTCTTCCTTTCACTTTATCTTTGTTTCTCCTATTGTACCTCTTTTTCATTTCTTGACCAACTTTTCCTCATTTCATTTCTTGACCAAATACTAATCTCAAGATGTAGGCCTGACTTGTCTGACCCATTTTGATTTCTGAATCATCAGCACCAGATGACATTCTGCGTTTTCACAGACAGTCTCAATTGCAAGAAATTGCATTTTTCCCTAGAAAAGTTGTTTTATCAATAAAATCTAATTTGCATTTTCCTATAAAAGTTTTTTGTATGTATCAAATGTCAGAAAGGATAGAAAGAGCACTTTTAAAGCTAATTCATTGATTGTATGATTGGGAAATCTGGTCATTGTACCTCATAAAATATTACCAATAAATAGCTATTTAATACTCTGTATTGAGATGGATTATACAACTATTGTCAGTTAAGTTTAGATTATAAATCATCCTCAGGAAAAACAAGACATTGTCTTACTGCATCATAAACAGCTCTTAGAATAGTCATAGACACATAGGAATACTTCAAATAACCTCCTGTTAAATTTATCAAGTTTCTATTCTGATTAAGAAGTGACACGCAGCTGAGACTCTCCAGGTTCATGTGAATGGTCTCCCAAGCTGCAGAACCTGTCCAGAGACTTTCTGATTGTTTTTCTAACAGTCCATGCAAATCAGAAAATATCACCTACTGGGCTACTTTGTCAGTAGTTTGGAATGAGATTTCTCAGAGAGTGTCAAAATGCATTTCATAAAGATTAGTGCAGAATCTTTTCAGTGGAAATGGTAGAAGCAGACTTGCTTTCTGGGGAATGCTGCAGTGACGGCCTTTGCTCATAACGCTGGGAAGGAACTAAATGTCACTTTCCCTGGGGGTGTCCTTGATGTATTTCAATAGGCCAGGAAGGTTTTGGGAAGGCAACAGGACGCTGCAGTACGCTCAGTCTCCTGCCCTCTTTGAACACAGAACAGATCCTGACAAAAGATGGAGAAAAAGAATAGAAAAGGCAAGAATCCTAACAGTTTGTCCAGTGCCAGAGCTGAAAGTGTTCACTATCTCCATTATTTTTCTGACAGGTCTAAGATGTGGACCATTATGAAGTCATTCAGTGTGATGAAAATGCACCAAAAGTGACCTCTCTTCTTAAAATGGACCATCAGGACATGTAAAAATGACTCTTCCTGATGGAAAATGTGGTATCATTCATACATATTAAGAAAATATATAAGAATCCCCTATCCTTTCAAATAATTTGATTCTTGCCAGCCCATACTTCCTTGATATAATTTATTTGCTTAAGAAACACATGTTTATCTTGTAGTCAATGTATCTTTAATACTCTTCATGGTCGTTGAAACTGAGCAAGTACACAAGGTGAACTTTTGAATGACTCCAGCTCCTTCTTTTTAAAAGTATTTAAAGGGTGCTTTGTGCTTACAAAATTGTGGTAAGAATTGAAAGCTATTTTCTTTGGGTTCTCTAGCGATGTCTTAAAAGTTTCATGTGTATGCTGGGGCTACCACTGAGGGAATATTTTATGAAAAAAAACAAAACAAAGTAAAGGGATTAAAATTAAAATACCTTCCAAAGTCCTGTGTTGCAATTTCAAATGCTATTTAATACTATAAGCATGCACCAACATTTCAACACTTTTTTCTCTAGAATCTTAAATTACTATCTTTGAGAAAGCTTGGTTGAGAATAATACATTTTTTAAATATATTATGCCTAATACATTTTGTTAGTCATCTACATTCAAAGGAATTGTTCTTTTATGGAATAAATTGTAATTCAGATGATAAATTTTCGATTTCTTGTTTTTATAACCCCTAAATTATGCATAGTTTTGCAATATAATCTATCACATAGTGATATGTAAGACATAATGTTTCAATATATAGCAAAACAATCATGAGTCCTGCTCAATTTGATTATACAAGAAACTTACACTCCTTTGAAGAACATTTCTCAATAGCAACTCAATAGTTTACCATTTAGTACTGAATCTGAAAGAGGGTTTTATAGAAATTAAGAAATAAATACATTTTTAACCCCAATTCAAGATGTTTGATCAAGTCCCTTGAAAATGTGTAAGCCACATTTGGAGTCAGGATTATAAAAATGAAGAAAATACTCAGTTTCTTGAGGTAAGCGTGTAAAATACATACGAGGAATAAACAGATCTAATTTGATTAATTCTACCCTTTAAAGGAGATGTCCGAAAGCTTGTTAAGAGAGAAATGCATATTCTTTTTCGTTGCTATTGTTTGGGTGTTAGCTATAAACTAAGGATATGAAAGATTCGCTGGAATCGCTGCAGTATGTACATTCAGTTTTAGAACTCTATTTTTTTCTAGCTTAGAAATACTTGAACACAGAAGTCTGGTGAATGACAAAAACTAGTTTGGTGATACTTAAGAGTTTTGATTGTTTGAGGAAAGCTTAAGCAGCCCAGAATTTTCCAGGTGCTTCCATCAACTTCTCTGAAACCCAGAGGTCCTGCGTTATATGTTCAGCGATGGATTTATTGAGGCTTTACCATATGCTAAGCACTGCTGTTGGGTACGGGACAGTTTTGGTTTTTGGTTACAAAAAGAAGACAGTACTGTGTATTAAGGGAAAAATACATTATCAAAGAATGTTAAACTAGCAGAACCTCTGGATGATGCCACAAGTTGCTCCTGGAAGCTATACAGTAAAAACAAACAAACAAAAAAAATCCCAAAAACCACAAGCAAGGAATTGCAAGGCGTTTAATGATGAAACTGAACTGAAACTTAACTCTCCCAGGCAAGTTGCTGCAGAATAAACACACTTTTGGTTAATGCTGACCATTCCAGTATAACACAGAGGGGTGGAGCTCTTTTTGTAGGAAAGTAAAAGTTTGATTAGACCTGGATTCCAAATGTGTGTTAGGTGTATTGTGATATCAGATCCATGTTTGTATAGTGGGTTCCTTAGGCTATAAATATGATATTTTTCTTCAAATATAAAGAAAAATAAGTAACCAAATAAATGAAAGTCTTATGAATTCCCAAAATGTACTTTTCTAGTAATAATTATTTTAGTAATAATAGTAGTGGAAGCTACCATTTATTGAGCACTTACTAGTTCATAGGGCAATAATTAATATTAGTAAAAGTATCAAGTGGCAAAAGTGACTTGTGCTTAAAAACATATCATGTCTGATGCAACAGCTTATTTCGAATTGTGCTGGCTTTGGTGCCAAACATCGGCTCCAACATTTATTATCCATGAAACTAAGTGCATCTTAATTCTGCTGAACTTGTTTTCATAACTAATAATGAATAGAATGCCTGCCTTGCAGGAATTCCATGGTTTTATGGAATTTAACATAAGCACTCAAAGGACTTTAACATAATGTTAGTAACATTCATCATTAGTACTATTCTGAAAGGACCAAGGATTATAGCAGAAGAAAGTGTCCAATATTAACCCAGTCTCACTATACATGTTTACTGTGGTTCCCTGGCCCTCCAGTATGACTAAAGAGGCTGAATCCCAGCCCAATGGCTGTTTCAGGGTCCCGTGCTCCCAGGTCCCTTGGTGCGTCTTACTGGTGACAGTATGATGGCCAAACAGGCTGTAGCCTCGAATTCATGGGTACAGAACTGTATACCAGAGACCCTGGTGGGCAAGTCGGCCACCTGGGAGGGAGCCTAGCCAAGAGACTTCCCATGGTAGTTCTCTCGTTCGTCTTGGAGAATCTGCCCTGAGTTTCCCAGTCTCCTACCTATACCTTAAAGCTCCCACAATATGTACTTCTGTCTGTGGGCAGATGTCAAATTAGTGGTGTTGAGCGAGGCAGGGAACTTTTCATGGGGCTGTCTCGCTGGCCTCCCTCCTCTCGCATTAACTTCCTGGATGTTCCTATAACACGCCACGTACGCTCCCATTCAAGTCCTGAAAGTTTTCTCATGCTCTCTTTCTTGTTCTTGAAATACTCCTCTTCAGACATCTGCTTGGAGTGTGTTCTCTCTCCACTCAGGTCTCTGCTGGAATGCCACCTCATCACAGACAACCGCAGGGTCCGTCTCTGAAGGAGCACCCCACCACTTCTGATGCCGTTACTCTGCTTTCACTTCAGATAATTTACTTATTTTACATCTGTTTGTTGAATTCCTTCCTACACAAAAAAAAATTAAAATCAGAGAGAGTGTGGAAGTTGTGTCTTGTTTTCTGCCACATTGTGCACATGGAATGAATGGATTTATTTTTTTGTGAGGATTGAACAGAATAATCACCGTGACAGTATTGCCACAGTGCCAGTTGCTCAATTCAGATTGTGTCTTGTTGTTTGTTCAGGGCAGGAGTCATTCTTACAGCTCTTGGGCAAAGTCAGCCTGCACCTGTTCCTGTAAATAAAGTTCTTGTAATGTGACTGAAGCTGTCTGTTCATGTACAGTCTGTGGCTCTTTTCCTGTTACAATAGTGCAATGGGATCACTGTGGCAGGGACTGTATAGTATGCAAAGACTGGTATTTATCATCTGCTCCTTTACAGGAAAAATGTTGGCTTTTTTATCCAACATAAATGAAATATATGGGTGGACTGAATGAATGAAAATAGTAAAAAGGAATGAATGAATGAGTGAACCTCGGGTCTATATGGCTAATGATAATAGCCATCACTATGCATCTCTGTTTGCATTCTTGGAATTTAGTTCTATGTGAGTAAGCTTCTCAATTTGAACAAAATGTGCAGTGTTACTCTTTGCACATTTAAAATAAGATCCTTGGAGTAGTTGAACTCTAAGTCCCAAAGGCTTTGCCAGAAGCCTTTGCCAGAAGTCACAGAGCAGGCTGCGTGCAAATATGAGACCAGGTTCAAGTTCTCTTCATATTTAGCCAAAGCATTGAACAAATGTATATTTGGGTGTCACTCACCAAAAAAAAAAAAAAAATCAGCACTTTTCTTAAAAGTTGATTAAAGCCTGCAGTGCTATTATCATCAAATGTTGTTGGGAATCCTTTTCTCAATTAGTAAAGATGGATGTTTTCAGTGTTTCTTTAAAAAATTATTTTAATTGTTGTTCTTGTACAGTTTTCTATCTTTTACTCCCATGCCAACCCCTCCAGCCCCACCACCTCCCTCCCATTTCCATCCCCCCGCCCTAGTTTTTGTCCATATGTCCTTTATACTTGTTCCTGCAAACCGTTCCCCTTTTCCCCTAAAATTCCCTCCCCTCTCCCTTCTGGTCACTGTCATCCTGTTCTCTATTTCAGTGTCTTTGGTTATATTTTGCTTGTTTGTTTGTTTTGATGTTTAGGTTCCTGTTAAAGGTGAGATCATATGGTATTTGTCTTTCACTTCCTGGCTTATTTCACTTAGCATGATGCTCTCCAGTTCCATCCACGTTGCCGCAAAGGGTAGGGGCTCCTTCTTTCTTTCTACTGCATAGAATTCCATTGGGTAAATGTACCATAGTTTTTTGATCCATTCATTTACTGAAGATGGATGTTTTTAAAGAGAAGCTTAATTTTTAAATGCTTTCTTTAATGAGGTAGATGTGCTTTCATGGGTGAGTTCCAGTAAGGGAGGGTGATTTTTTGTGTCTTCTTGTGATATTGCACATTCCAGTACTGATTCCCCACCCTCCCTCTGGGTAAACTGATATTTGAGTACTTTTTTTTATTTCTAAGGAGAAGAATACAGATTTTCCTCCCATCTACCCAAGAACAGATACAACAGTGTCACAATATTGGAAAATAAGGGTTTTTTTTTTTCAAAAGTTGTCAGAGAAGTGGAAAGTACATTTCATTCCTGGATGATCTTTGGTAATTCTGAAGAACTGTCATTTTTTTAATAATTACCATATTTGTTTTTATTTGCAACCTGAGATACAGCATCATCCTTGGTTCATAGTTGATATCCGTTAAATACTTGTTGAGAAAATAAATGAATCAGTGAATAGAAAACAGTTTATGATTAAAAAGAAAAAAGAAAGTGAATTTCACATGCAAAATAGAAAGCTAGTTTACATCTGAGCCTTTTGATTGATAAGAAAAACTGAGAATTTGCAAAATTAAGAGAAACTTCATAAACCTCCCAAGCCAGGTCAAATGTGTTTTGTGGAAATGGTGGTGGATTTTTTCCTTTTGAGGGTTTTGAAAGCGTTTAGGTGGGGCTAGATCTTATCCCTGTGCTTACTGGGAGAAAGGTCAGGGCGCATCTTTGGGAACATATGGCAATTTCCATATTATGATAGCAAAGAAAAGACTGAATATTACGGCACATAGCCAATATAAAAATTACTCATGTTACTATAAATCTGAAAAACCGTAGTTATATTCTCTAGTGTTAAATGAGGCCAAAGTAATACTACAGAGTGAAAGGGAGGAGGGTTATGTTGGTTAAGTTTCTGGTTGCTAGTAAAAGAAACCCAACTCAAAGTAGAATAAGTTGAAAGAACTACAGGTGAGTGGGAGTTTACTAACTCACCTGTGGGAGGAACTAACTAACCTGTGGGAGGAACTAAAAAGTGTGTATTTGTTCTTGCCTTCACAACTGAATGAAACTAGGCACTCAAATAATTTGTCCAAGAATCTCTGATCCTTCCACTGCTCGGACCTACCTATGCTCATGCAGTGCTCTTTATGTGGTAATTCCAGGCTACAGCACAGGTGGCAAACACAGGGCCCATGGGCCAAATCCAGCCCTCCACCTTGTTTTATCCAGCCAGGCACCTTGTTTCTCGATTTACTGTTAAGGAGTAGTTACATCTATATAGTCCTAAAATTGCTTTCGGCCCTTTGAAAGCAACTGCGAGGCTGACGTGACCCCGGTGAACATGAGTTTGACACCCCTGCTTTACAGCTCATTTAATCAAGGAAAACATATGACAATCTCTGGCTCCATCATTCTTTCAGGTGTGAATGTCTGGCCTCAACAGAGGTAGAGAGGACACATCTATTTTGTTTGGGGATGTCAGGCAGCCTCCTCTTAGGAAGTGAATGTGATGATTGCTCTGGGTATGTGGTATAAGTTTTTGTTGGAAATGTTCAAGACAGCAACAGTGTAGGCTAATATAAGCTATGGTGTTTGGGTGACAGTGGTGTGTCCGTGGAGGCTCAGTTGTAACATGTAGTGGGAGAGGTTGATAATGGGAGAGGTTGATAATACCATTGACCCCTCATGTATGGGGGTCAATGGTATTTAGGAAAAGTTATACCTGATGCCTCGTAATATACAGCAACTGAGATGGGAAGAATTCTCAGGAGGAGATGTTAGGCAGATAAAAAGCAAGAAATCCAGTCCCGTGTTGAAGAACTGATGTTCACCTACCTTAATGGAAAACTCAGGGAAAGAAGAGCTTATAAAGGAGACTTAAAAATAAACATCTGAAAGGGAGCTCCTCTAACATTACAGAATCTACAGAATGCAGGTTAGATGTATTGGTGATCTCAACATACACTGAAATCACTCTATTTGGCTCAATTTCCTCTTGTTCAAACATGGTGTAGATTTTACAAAGAAAACGTATATATGGATTTTAGAGATTATCTGCCCAAACCATGTAATATTATCATTAAAGGGATGAAGAGTACACAGGGAGTCAAATCAGCTTTCTTAAAACACTCACAGCCTGCTCTAGACTTGCACTCTAGGGACCTGTAAGGATGTCTGTGTCTGTGTATACTTTGCCCTTTTGATTTGTTATCTCCTTATTGTCTCAATACATTGATTCTCTACATCGTAACTGCAAATTATAAAGGCATTATTACACAGCTAGAAAATTCAAATAGAAGAGGGGCACTCATATTCCTTCTACAAGTATGCCTATAATAATCTGAGATATTTGACTGAAATGTACTAAACAGTTTTATATGTTTACACTGAGGACAAAGAATGAAGGAGATAGGCAAGTTCTCTGATAGAGTTTATAAGCTAGAGATTTTGGTAATCACTCTGAAAAAAAATAAGCAGGCAATAAATAAAAAAGAATAAGATGATGGAGCAGGAATCACTAATTTACATTGTGGATTAGAAGATGTATCTGAAATGGTCAGAGGAAATGTGAATCATAAGACAAGACCAGGCAGCCCTGGCTGGTGTGGCTCAGTGGACTGAGTGCTGGCCTGTGGACCAAAAGGTTCCTGGCTCAATTCCCAGTCAAGGCACAGACCTGGGTTGCGGGCCAGGTCCCCAGTTGGGGGTGTTTGAGAGGAAACCAATCGGTGTTTCTCTCCCTAACCCCCCAAAATAAAATATTTTTTTAAAAGAAGAGACCAGGCAGACACTGGTCTGCCTCCAGAGAGAAGGTCTCAAGCAGTGAGAAACATGGCTACAAAGATGCTAGCAAGGAGCAAATGTGCGTGAGAGACTCACAGGGAACAGTTTGGCTGAACCACGTGGAGGCTGGGGCCAGGCCATGTGGTATCTCGTAAGCCTTGCTAAGGGGTTTAGATCGCACTGAGTGGGACCGTTAGAGCATTTGAAACACGGGCAAATAATTTTTTATATCAAAACCCCTGTGTTTCAGATATCATCATACCCATTTTATGGATGGCAAAACTTGATGCCCTGAGGTGCCTAAATAACTCAGTGCCCAAAACAGGATCAAAGATGAGGTCAATATGATTAAAATGTTCTTTTTCATTAGACTAGAGAGCCACTTACTGTTGCCTCTCAGTTTTTTTTTTTTTTTTTTTTTTTGACAAAGCTACAGCCATATGATTTGGATAAAAAAAATTGGAGAATAATTCTTCTTTCCAATGGAGATGAATATATATATATATTTTTTTCCTTAATCTGCCTTCATACGCATTGTTAATGCCTTCTTTATTTTATTATAATGTTCTTGAAATCTTTTTGAAAGCTGAATATCAAAGTTCTTTTATCTTTTTATTTTATTGTGTTTGAAAACCAAGATCCTTTAAAACATGTCTTGTACTAAAGTGAACAATTCAAATAAAATTCAACATGCCTTGAAAAATCACCCTAAA
>PVKU01011955.1:0-16134 GCA_004027475.1 Anoura caudifer
AAGTAGGTCCACTTTTAGTTTTCTTAGAAAATTCCATACTGCTTTATATAGTGGTTGTACCAGTCTGCAGTCCAACCAACAGTGTACTAGCGTCCCCTTTTCTCCACAACCTCTCCAACACTTGTTGTTTGTTGCTTTATTTATGATGGCCATTCTGACTGGTGTGAGGTGGTATCCCATTGTGGTTTTAATTTGCATCTCTCTGATAGCTAGCAATATCGAGCATCTTTTCATGTGCTTCTGGATCTTCTGTATGTCCTTGGAGAAGTGTCTGTTCAAGTCTTTTGCCCATTTTTTAATTGGGTTGCTTGTCTTCTTAGAGAGGAGTCCTGTAAGTTCTTTATATATTTCGGAGATTAAACCCTTGTCTGAGGTATCATTGGCAAATATGTTTTCACGTACAGTTGGTTCTCTTTTTATTTTAATATTGTTTTCTTTAGCCGTGCAGAAGCTTTTTATTTTGATGAGATCCCATTTGTTTATTCTTTCCTTTATGTCCCTTGCTTTAGGGGACATATCAGTAAAAATGTTGCTGCGTGAAATGTCTGAGATTTTCCTGCCTACATTCTCCTCTAGGACTTTAATGGTGTCATGGTTTATATTTAAATCTTTTATCCTTGAATTTATTTTTGTATTTGGTGTAAGTTGGTGTTCAAGTTTCATTTTTTTGTATGTAGCTCTCCAGTTTTCCCAACACCACTTGTTGAAAAAGCTACTTTTATTCCATTTTATGTTTCTGCCTCCTTTGTCAAATATTAATTGACCGTAGATAATTGGGTTTTCTTCTGGACTCTCTATTCTATTCAACTGGTCCATGTGTCTGTTTTTGTGCCAGTACCATGCTATTTTAATTACAGTGGCCTTAAAATACAGTTTGGTGTCAGGTATCCGTCCTACTTTGCTCTTCTTTCTCAAAATTGCTGCAGCTATTTGAGGTCATTTATGGCTTCATATAAATTTTCTGAAGTGTTTGTTCTATGTCTGTGAAATATGTCATTGGTAATTAAATAGGTATTGTATTGAATCAGAAAATTGCTTTGGGTAATATGGACATTTTGATGATGTTAATTCTTCCGATCCATGAACATGGTATATGTTTCCATTTGTTTGTGTTTTCCTTGATTTCTTTCTTCAGTGTTCTGTAGTTTTCTGCAAATAGGTTTTTTACCTCTTTGTTTAGGTTTATTCCGAGGTATTTTATTTTTCCTTTTGCTATATCAAATGGGATTTTTTTTCTTGATTTCTGCTTCTGCTGTTTCATTGTTGGTGTACAGAAATGCCTTTGATTTTTGGATATTGACTTGAAATCCTGCTGTTTGGCCAGATTCATTTACTAGGTCGAGCAGCATTTTGGCCAAATCCATAGGATTTTCTATGTACACTATCATGTCATCTGCAAACCATGAGAGTTTTGTTTCCTCCTTTCCAATTTGGATGCCTTTTATTTCCTTTTCTTGCCTAATTTCTGTGACTAAGACTTCCAATACTACATTGAATAGAAGTGGTGAAAGTGGACAACCTTGTCTTGTTCCTGATCTTGGTGGAAAAGATTTCTGTTTTGCCCATTGAGTATGATGTTGGCTCTAGTTCTCTCATATATGGCCTTTATTATGTTGAGAACTGCTCCCTCTATTCCCACTTTACTGAGTGTTTTTATCATAAATGGATGCTGTACCTTACCAAATGCTTTTTCTGCATCTATTGATATGATCATGTGATTCTTATCTTTGCTTTTGTGTATGTAATGTATTACATTTACTGATTTGCGTATGTTGAACCATCCTTGCATCCCAGGGATGAATCCCACTTGGTCATGATGTATGATCTCTTTAATGTATTGTTGCATGCGGTTTGCCAGTATTTTATTGAGGATTTTAGCGTCTATGTTCATCAGCGATATGGGCCTGAAGTTTTCTTTCCTTGTTATGTCTTTATCTGGTTTGGGGATTAGAATGATGCTGGTTTCATAAAAACAGTTTGGTAGTCTTCCATCATTTTGGATATTTTTGAAAAGTTTGTGAAGGATAGGGGTTAGCTCTTCCTTAAATGCTTTGTAGAATTCTCCCGTAAAACCATCTAGTCCAGGGCTTTTGTGTGTTGGGTGTTTTTTGATTACTGCTTCAATTTCATCTGCTGTTATTGGTCTGTCAGGCTTTTGGCTTCTTCTCCATTGAGTTTTGGGAGATTATATTTTTCAAGAAACTTGTCCATTTCACCTAGCTTTTTAAATTTCTTGGCATGCAGTTCTTCATAGTAATTTTTTACAGTCTTTTGCATTTCTGTGGTTTCATTTGTATTCTCTCCTCTTTGATTTCTGATTGTGTTTATTTGGGTCCTCTGTCTTTTTTCACTTGATGAGCCTGCTTAAAGGCTTGTCAATTTCGTTTATCTTTTCAAAGAACCAGCTCCTGGATTGTTTGACCCTTAGAATTGTGCTTTTCATCTCTATGTCATTAATTCTGCTCTGATCTTAGTTGTTTCCTTCCTTCTACTTGCTGTGGGCTGTCTTTGCTGTTGATCCTTGAGTTCTTGTAGGCATAGAGTCAAGTTGTATGTTTGAGATGTTTCTATCTTTTTTAGGTAGGCCTGTATGGCTATGAACTTTCCTCTGAGGACTGCCTTTGCTGTGTCCCATAAATTTTGGGTTGTTGTGAGTTCATTTTCATTTGTTTCCAGAAACATTTTTATTTTTTCCCTAATTTCATTCTTGACCCATTCATTGTTTAATAGCATGCTATTCAATCTCCATGATTTTGAGGACTTTGTGTTTTTCCCTTTGGGGTTGGTTTCCAGTTTCAGTCCCCTGTGGTCAGAGAAAATGCTTGGTATGATTTCAGTTTTCTTGAATTTGTTGAGGCTAGTTTTGTGTGCTATCATGTGTTCTATATTTGAAAATGTTCCATGTGCATTTGAAAAGAATGTGTATTGAGTTTCTTTGGGATGAAGGGATATATATATATATATATATATATATATATATATATATATATATATAATCAGTTAAGTCCATTTCATCTAGAGTGTCATTCAATGCCACAATATCTTTGTTGATTTTTTGTTTAGAAGATCTGTCCATTTTTGACAGTGGGGTGTTAAAATTCCCTAATAAAATTGTGTTGCTGTCAATATCTTTCTTGAAGTCCTTTAAGATTTTCTTGATGTATTTAGGTGCTTCTATGTTGGGTGCATATATATTTACAATGTTTATGTCTTCCTGGTGGATTGTTCCCTTGAGTACTAGGAAGTGAACTTCTGGGTCTCTCTTTATGGCTCCTCTTTTGAAGTCTATTTTTTGTGATATGAGTATTGCTACCCCTGCTTTTTTTCCCTGTCCATTTGTTGGGGAATTTATTTCCAGTCCTTCGCTTTGAGTCTGTGTAAGTCTTTTGTCCTGAGGTGGGTCTCTTGGAGGAAGCATATATGTGGGTGATGTTTTCTTATCCATTCAGCTATTCTATGACTTTTGACTGGAGCATTTAATCCATTTGCATTTAACGTTATTATTAAAGGTACTTATTCATTGCCATTTTTGTACCTGTGTTCCTCTGCCTCTCTTTCTCCTTTCCTTCCTTTCCTTAAAGCAGGCCCTTTAGTATCTCTTGCATAGCTAGTTTCATAGAGGTGTACTCTTTTAGACTTCTTTTGTCTGGGAAGTTCCTTATTTGGCCTTCTATCGTGATTGAAAGCCTTGCTGGGTAAAGTACTTTTGGTTGCAGGCTTTTGGTTCTCATTACTTGAAATATTTCTTGCCATTCTCCTCTGGCTTGGAGCATTTCCATTTAGAAGTTGGTTGCTAACCTAATTGGGGCTCCCTTGTATGTTACTTCCTTTTTCTCCCTTGCTGCCTTTAAGATCCTCTCTTTGTGTTGCAATTTTGCCATTTTCATTATGATGTGTCTTGAAGTGGGCTTCTTTGGGTTCCTCTTGATTGGGACTCTCTGTGATTCCTGGATTTGTGTGATTTTTTTCTCTCATCAAATTAGTGAAGTTTTCAATGATTACTTTTTCAAATAGGTTTTCTATCACTTTCTTTTCTTCTTCTCCATATGGTATCCCTATTATATGGATATTATTATTTTCCATATTGTCTTACATTTCTCTTAATCCCTCTTCATTTTTTTTTTGAGCCTCTTTTTCTTTTCTTGCTCTTTCTGGATGCTTTTTTCTACTTGGTTCTCCAACTCACTGATCCAATCTTCTGCTTCATCAATTCTGCTTTTCATTCCTTCCACTATGTTCTTCAGTTCATAAATTGCGATTTTCATTTCCTCTTGGCCCTTGTTGATAGTTTCTACTTCCTTTTTCATGTTGATATAGTTTGCAGTGAGTTCCTTGTAGCTTCCCTGTAGTTTCTCTTAGCTCATTGAGAGCTCTTGGAGCTTCCTGACAACCATTGCTTTGAACTCAAAATCTGATAGTTGAGTTGCCTCCATTTCCTTTAGCATTCTTTCTGGGGCTTCCTCCTTTTCTTTTGTTTGGGGATTGTTTCTTTGTCTTCCCAGTGTTTGTGAGACTCTTCTTGTTAGCCTCAGCTTGTTAAGTTGATTTGTCCTGTTTCCCTGGGTTTATGGTGTGAACCTCTGTGGTAGAATGCCTGTGAGATTCAGTGGTGCTCTCTCCTTTGGGTATCCTGGTGTTCACAGCTTCTATTGTCTCTGCTGTTGAACTGCCCCCTCTTTGGGACCAACTCTGGTCTTTCAACAGTTTCAGGGGGGGGTTTGTTTTGTTTTTGTTTCTTTTGTTTTGTTTGTGTCTCAGTTGTATGTGTTTAAAAAGAGAAAAGAGAAGGAAAGGAAAGAAAGAAAAGAAGAAAAAGGAAATAAAAAATGATATGAGAATAAAGAAAAATAGAATGAAAAAGAAAACAAGAATAAAAGAGAAAGGAAGAAGAGATAAGCTTGGAAAGAATGGAAGAAGGAGTAAAACTAGAAAGAAGTAATGAGAAGCAAAAAAGGAGTTGAGGGGTAAAAGATTAAAAAATAATGAAAAATTAATAATAAAAAGAAAAAGAAAAAAACACACAAAAAAATAAAATAAATGAAAAACACCAAAACCACCAATTCTTGCTGTTATCTATCTTGCCAAGCTGGTTTTTCTGGCCTTAATGACTGCAGCGGCTGTGGGGTGACCGTATTATTTTTCTCCTTGTTCAGCACTCAGTTTTCTTTGGCCTAACGTCCTCAGAGCTAGCCCAGGTCTCTCCACACAGGGTCTCAGGTGTGTCTCCCACGCAGCAGGCTCTTACTGTGGTCGCACTCCTGCACAAGCGCTGATGATCTTTCAGCCTTCCTTGCACAGGTGCCAACTGTCCTATGAGCACCAGTCAACCCCCATGCAGGTTGCACACTGGTGTCTAAGATCTCCCAGCCTCCCACTTAGGTTTCCGATGGCACAATGGTGCCAAGAGACCTTATCGTTGCTCCCTGCTTGTGCGAGCGTGTGCGCCAGGGCCAAGAGACCATAGAGGCACCCAGCAACTGCACCATGGGTTTCTCAGTGGCTTGCTGGTGCGAATGGATCCCCGCGCAGCTGTTTACAATGGCGTGTGGGTGTAGACAAAAGTGCGAGCTCCAAGGCGTGGTCCTCCCAGGGCTATGAGATCTTAACTCCTCTCTGTGAGATTTCAAGCAACCAGGTTTATCCCGGTGCTGCTGAGACCTTATTTGGCTGATCAGGGAGTGGTTGGCCCAACTCCCTCCCTAGAGTCTTACAGCCAGCACTATCCTGGGATCTCAGCCCCTGCCCTGGTCTCCGCGCTGCTGGAGTACTCTCCTTACCATCTGGTTTTTCAATGTCCACTGCAATTTTCAATCACCAGTTTTGAAATATGCTGTGTTTCTGGTGTCTATTTGCTGTGCTCTGTTGAAAATTGGCCATTTTTTTTTTACCTGTGTGAAGGCGGAAGAGGGATGTGCATCCTCTTACCCTGCTGTCATCTTCCTGGAAGGGTACATTTCATTTATTTTTGACTGCTACATTATTATTTTTAATAATAGTAATGAGAGTAGACATTCTTGACATGTTTTTGATCTTCAAAATGTTTACATTATTTCACAAATGAGTATTATCTTAGCTGTGAGGCCCTCATATATAGCCTTTCTGAAGCTGAGATCTTTCCTTCTATTAGAATTCTTTGAAATGTTTTTATGAGTAATGCATATTGAGTTCTTCAAAGGCTATTGCTGTATATCTCACATAATCATATGACTCTTGTTTTTGTTTTTGGATGTGGTGGATTGCACTGATTGCTGGATGTTGAGCCATTCTTTCATCGCTGGTAAAATTCATACTTGATCAGGTTGTATAATCATTTAAAACATATTATTGAATTTGGTTTGCTACTGTTTCACTGAGAAGTTTGGCCTGGATACTTTTCAAGAATGTAAGACTATAAGTCTCTCTCTCTCTCTCCCCCTCTCTCTCTCTCTCATGTCTTTCTGTAGTTTTAGTACAAGAGTAATACTGCCCCTGTAAATTAAATTTGGAAGTGAACTTCTTCAATTTTTTAATTAGTTAAAAATAAGTGTTAGAATTCCTGTGTAAATTTACTTAGTCCTGGGTTATTTTCTTTCAGTGTTTGGATTATTGCTTCAAATTTGTTGCTGGTAATTGTTTTGTTAAGCTCATTTAATTCTTACTGGTTTAGCCCCAAGGGGTGAATTTTTTTAAAAATCCCATTTTATTAGATTGCCAAATTATTTGAATATAAATATGATGGTATTTCTCAGTAATTCTTTGTGCTTTTGTGGTCTATTAATATCTATCAAGTAATCATAGTGTAGTATTGCAATTGTGTCTATTTTCATTTTTTAATTTATTTAAACAAAGTACAACACTGCAACATTTGGAATATAAGTAAATAAATAAACAAATAAATAATAAATAACAAAAGAAGTAGAAAAAATAAACACAGTGTTTTTAAATAAGTTTACTTTTCCTCAATCATCCCATATGACACATAATTTTTAATGGACCCCTGGAGATAAATAATTTTTGATCTCAGTATTACAGATTAGAAATAAAAAGGCATTACATCTGCTTTAAAGTCACAACAATTGTCCCTTCAATTTCCTGGTTTTCAACAGGAAAGAGTTCATTTCTGCATCTATCCCTCGAACGGTACAGAAAAGACATTTAAAAGATTGAGGAGAAAGTTGGAAAAGAGAAGGCGTTCTCAGCAAGGGACTCTCACTAGAGTCTCTACAACTGATTATGTGGGTCTGAACTTCACAAAGTCTTTTTCCATGTTCTCTGTAGGCAGAGGGTGAAGATAGTACAGTTTATTGTGTACAAGCATAATCAAAACACCATTGGTTAAAGGAAATAAAACAAAGTGGAAAGAGTTTTAGAAAGTCTCTTCAATGAGTGGTCTTCAAAAATCAGAAAATAATACATAACAAAAATAAATCTGGGTAACTCTATAACAGCATTTACAAGAAAAAATTAAACTAATGTCAGGCCTACCACCTGTCCAAGAATTTCAACAGATGGAAATTCCATGTACTTTACATTTATTTGTGATTCATTCTAGTCCTGTCCAACTTCCATGTCTTCAAACTGACAGCAGCACCATACCTCTCCCTGCCTTCCAACTGATACTGTCCCTTCCCACCTGTCTTTGCCTTCAAACTGACACCAAGTCCACACACCTTTGCCCAGGGTTCAAATAGTCCAGCCTTGCATTTTCTCCATGTGCTCCAACTGAACCCAGTCTCATCCATGTCAGCCTACCTTCCAACTTGTGACAATACCGCCCATGTATGCTTAAGTACCAACTAACAAGAACCCTGTTCATTTGATCCTTACCAGCCTTGTTTCTATACCTTTTTTCACTCAACTCCTTCAAAAACCCAGAATCTGAAAACACCAGTGTGCAAACATACCAGTACTGGCTCTCTTTTATTCTGGGTGAAGACTGAGCTTCCTCAGGTAAGACATCCCAAGAAAATGTCCAAGCAAGACACATCAGACACTCTTGCTCCCAGTTCTCTAAAACTGGGCCTATTTTTAAACTTCAGCTTTCTAGCTTTCCACCTAGGATGTATCTCTCTTTACAAGTCCCAATGCTTCCTTCTGAATGCTTCCAAGCTTTGGTGCCTATCATATCTCACGCAATATTTATTCCACAGGGAAGGACGAAATGTAGCAAATCAACTGCTTTTCACTAAGTACCTCATAAAGGACACACCTTCGATACATCACAAAGGGCACATCCTCAGCTTACAGCATTTCAAATCCCACATCACATATAAATATTTTGAAAGCTAATCCCCAACATGCACAGTGTATGTATTCACACTGGGGCTCTTATGTGCATAAATTATTGACATTTTAAGTGAAATAATTTATTTTTAGCTTCCTTCCACATCATAAAATATTTTGCAGTATCTTGGTCCCTACAGAATAAATGCTTCTGGAAACCCAATTCCACAAAGAGATAGAGAAGAGAAAGTCACAGATTAATTGAGAGTGTTAGAAGACCAGAGAAAGATGAAAACAAGTAGAGCCATGACTGCTGTGGCCCACTGTGTTGGGCATCAGCCTGTGAACCTAAATGTCACTGGTTCCATTCAAGTCAGGATTCATACCTGGGTTGCAAGCCTGGCCCCTCTCTGGAGAATGTCATGTGGGTAAGTAGATATTTCTCCCCAGTTCTTCCCTACCTTCCCATCTTTCTACAAATCAATAAAATAATTTTTAAAAGATGAAAATATTTATTTGGAACCTAATAAAAAACAAACAAGCACGCAAAATATAACCAAAGATATTGAAATTAAGAACAATCTGACAGTATCTAGAGGGGAGGTGGGAGGGGATAATGGGGTGAACTGCGGAAAGGGATTTCAGGAACAACAGTAAAGGACACATGTACAAAACAAAAGGGGTGGAATCAGGGGAGGCAGGTGAGGATAGTTTGGGTGGGGGATATTGGTAGGGGTTAATTGCAGACAACTCTGCTTGAATAACAATAAAATAATTTTAAAAAACATGAAAAAGTATATTGGACATCAAAACCATGTTTGATGTATCATTTGCAAGTATGTTTTCCCATACACTTGGTCCCATTTGCACTTTGTTGATGCTTTGTTTATCCATGCAGAAGTTTTTGCTCTAATGAAGTCCCATTTGTTTATTTGTTTTTCCTTTATGGCACTTGCTCTAGATGAAATATCAGTGAAATTTTTCTCTGTGGAATACCTGAGGTTTTCCTACATAGGTTTGCTGCATATGCTTTGAGTAGTGCAGAGAATTTGATGTTGTTAAAACACCATGCTTCTAAAAAAGTAATATATTAAAGAGGGAAATGAATAGAAAACTAAATCTATCTTGAGACTCACACCAATGAAAAAACAACCTAATGAAATTTAGTATGTTAAAGCAATTAAAAGGGAAAGGAGTACAGCTACATAGGGCTACCAAAAGAAGGAATATGATACCAAAAATCTGTTAAATTTATCCCTGAAGAAACCAGACACATAAAAACTCACAAAACACATAAAGAGAGGGAAATTTATAACACAGATCTGAGTATAAATAAGTAAAACATAACTACTAGGTAATAATTAATAAAGTGAAACTTGATTTACTCAAAAAGAAATAGAATGAACAACCCAATAGTAAGACTCATCAAAGAGGAACAAAAAAATGAATAAAATAAAAAATGAAAATGTTATCTGATGCCACAAGTTGGCAAAATCATTAAAAAATATTACGAACCATTACATACCAACATACTTGACAAGTTAGGTAAAATAATTTCACGGAAAAACATGAAGCCTTCCAAGGTTCAACTAGAAAGAAACAGAATCTCTATAGACCCATTCTTAGCAATGAAATTGAAGCAACAATGAAAAGTCCTAACAAAACCCCAAGTCCCAGGACCACATGAGGTACAGGTAAAGTCGACCAAATATTTAAATAATAACTAGTACATTTTCTCTTGAAACTATTATAAAAACCATAGAATAACACTTCCAAATTTATATTATGAGACCAGCACTAGTCTGATAATAATATCAAAGAAAAATAAAACAAAGGGAAAGCTTACAGGCCAATATTCCTCAGAAACACAGGTGCCAAAATTCTTAACAGAATAATAACAAACAGAATTTTCCAGTATGCCATAGGTGATGTGGCTCAGTAGATTGAGTACTGGCCTGTGAAACAAAGGGTTGCTGATTTGATTACCAGTCAGAGTACATGCCTGGGTTGGGAGCCAGATCCCCAGTAGGGGATGCACTAGAGGCATTCGCACATTGATGTTTCTCTCCCTCTGTTTTTCCCTCCCTTTCCTCTCTAAAAATTAAATCAATAAAATGTTAAAAATAACAATTGATCAGTATGTACAAAGAAATATATGTTATAATCAAGTAGGAATTACACCAAAAACATATCTGCTTCAACATTTTAAAACATTATGGTAACTAAGCAAATCAACAAAATCAAGAATTATAGTGACATTATCATCAAAAAGTTGCAGAAAAGCCATTTGGCAAAACTCAATATCTATTATGATTAAACAACATTCAAAAATGAATATACAATGAAAATCTCTCATGTTAATAAGGGCTGTACAGGCTAAACCCACAGCTATTATCATACTCAATTGTGGAAAATATGAAGCTTTCTTCCTAAGATAAAAAAGAAAAGAAAAAGAAATGTCCACTCTCTCCACTCTGTTTCAACCTAATATTAGAACTTGTACTTACAACATACTGAAAATAATTTAAAAAATCAGTGCATTTAATCAATAAGTAGAAAAGTAAAATAGCCCCTTTTTGCAGGTGATACCAGTATAGAGAAACACAGGAGAATCAAGAAAATGGATATAATTAATAGAACAAACTTACTGAAGTATCAAAATTCAGTGTTAACATGCAGAAATTTGTCACACTTGTTTACACAAGTAAGAAATCTGAAAAAGAAATCTGACTAGTGTTAATCAGTGGGTTGGGCATCATTTCAACAATTGGAAGTCACTGATTCACTTCAAAGTCAGGGCACGTGCCCAAAATGCAAGCAAGGTCCCAGGTTGGGTGTGTGTGGGAGGCAAGTGATCCATGCTTCTCTCACACATTGATGATTATTTCCCTCTCTTCCTCCCTTTTCCTCTATCTAAAAATTAATAAATAAAATCTAAACAAAAATCTGGTGAAGAAATAGAGGAAATAATCCCACTTCCAGCTACATAAAAAAGAATAAAATGTTGGGAAACCAATGGAATTACTTATGTGAAAGTACTCTAGAATCATACTTATAAGACAATGAATAAAAATTTGACAAGGAAAGAGAAAAAATCATGCTAATACATAGGAAAAGTTAAATTATTACAAATAATTATACTTTCAAAAGCAATTTACAGGTTTAATGCAATTTCTATCAAAATACCAATTTCAGTCTTCTTGGAACCACAATGAATAATTGTAAAGTTTGCATGGAACCAGAAAGACTCAAAATTGAGCACATTTTCATCTGTTTCTGGATCTTCTGTATGTCCTCCTTGGCAAATTAAAACCACAATGAGATACTACTTCACACCAGTCAGAATGGCCATCATAAACAAAGCAACAAACAACAAGTGTTGGAGAGGTTGTGGAGAAAAGGAGACCCTAGTGCACTGTTGATGGGACTACAGACTGGTACAACCACTATGGAAAGCAGTATGGAATTTTCTAAGAAAACTAAAAATGGACCTACCTTTTGACCCAGCAATTCCACTGCTAGGATTATATCCTAGAAACCCCAAAACACCAATCCAAAAGAACCTATGCACCCCAATGTTCACAGCAGCACAATTTACAATAGCCAAGTGTTGGAAGCAACCTAGGTGCCCATCAGTAAATGAATGAATCAAGAAACTATGGTACATTTACACAATGGAATTCTATGCAGCAGAAAGAAAGAAAGGAGCTCCTACCCTACGTGACAGCATGGATGGAACTGGAGAGCATTATGCTAAGCGAAATAAGCCATGAGGTGAAAAACAAATACCATATGATCTCACCTTTAACAGGAACCTAATCAACAGAACAAACAAACAAGCATAATTTAACCAAAGACACTGAAATTGTGAACAAGAGAGGGGAGGGGTAGGAATTTCAAGGGAAAAGGGGAAGGGTTTAGAGCAACAAGTATGAAAGACACATGGACAAAAGCTGGGGGGTGGAAATGGGAGGGAGCTGGGGAGGGCTGGGGTGGTGGGCTGGGATGGGAGTAGAAGACAGAAAACTGTAGAAGAACAATTTAAAAAATAAACATAAATAAAAATAAAAAATAAAAAATCACAAAAAAACCCAAAAGACTCAAAATCACCAAACAATTGAGAAAGTAGAATACAGTTGGAAAAGTCACAATTCTAGATCTCAAAGCACATTGCAAGGAACTACTAATCACAACAGTATAGTATTTGTGCAAAAAGTCCATGAATATTAATAGAGTAGAGAGCCCAGAAATAAACATTCACTATCTTTTTATTTTTTTAATTTTTATTTTACTTGTTCAAGTACAGTTTTCTGCCTTTTACCCTCATTCCAGCCCACCCCCAGCCCTCCCCACCACCCTTCCATTTCCACCTCTTTCTTTTTATTATCCATGTGCCCTTTATACTTGTTCCTGCAAACCCTTTCCTCTCCTCCTGAAATTCCTTCCCCCTCCCCTCTGGTCACTGACTGTCTGTTTTCTATTTCAGTGTCTTTAGTTATATTTTGCTTGTTTGTTTGTTTTGTTGATTAGATTCCTGTTAAAAGTGAGATCATACGGTATTTGTATTTCATCACCTGGCTTATCTCACTTAGCATAATGCTTTCCAGTTCCATCCATGCTTTTGCAAAGGATAGGAGCTCCTTCTTTCTTTCTGCTGCATAGAATTCCATTGTGTAAATGTACCATAGTTTCTTGATCCATTCATTTGCTGATGGGCACCTAGGTTGCTTCCAATACTTGGCTATTGTAAATTGTGCTGCTATGAACATTGGGGTGCATAAGTTCTTTTGGCTTGTTGTTTCAGGGTTCTTAGTATATAATCCTTGCAGTGGAATTGCTAGGTCAAAAGGCAGATCAATCTCCACTTTTGTGGACAAGTAATGTGTGACAGATGATGTAAAAATATGCACTGCAGTAAAGACAGTCTCTTCAACAAGTGGTCTTCAGGAAAAAGAACAAACACAAGCTCAAACCAGACTGAAATAATCCCTTAATCAAGATATAATAATACATTTACACTGTAGCTGGCACTATACAACTTTCCCAGAATTTCAAGTGACAGCAGCCCTACTCACCACTTTTGATGTGGCCCCAGTCCAAGGGGTCCATGTGTTGTGGATGCAATGAACAATTTCAAACAGACTACAGAAGTCCTGTGGAGAAAAAAGGACAGCATGGCCACTCTGAGTGAGAGGACCTGATCCCTGCCTAAACAGGCTTTTTTTGCTTTTATGGGTACATTGCATTGAGGATGATCTTCATTTATGCACAGGTTCACTTTAAGTGGTTACCTTTTACAGATAACAAAGGAGAGGAAGTTGCTAATTACTACAAAGAAAAAGGATATTTGCCAATATGAAGGAAAAAGTGGTTGAGCTGGTTACTCTTGTCCACAGGAGGTTTAGCATAGATTTTAGGAAGTTACTTGAAACTTTCCTGGCCCAATTCAGGGTGAGGAAGTTTTAGGAAAAGCAAGCTTCAAAGCAGCCTAGGTACAATGCAGGTATGATTTCCCATTGGAGAACCTATCTATCTGTGGGATTGTGTCCTGCGTGCCAATTCACTCCCCACTGGATTTTCTGAGTCAGGGGCTGGGTTACATTCCCCATGCCATGCAGAATGGTCCCCTATACACGTTTTGTCTTATACTGATGACAGATTTTCCACATCTGCTTATATTCCTGCTGACTCCACCCCACTCACATTTCTGCAATCCAATTGATGATCTCCAAGTCTTCCAACTGATGACAGCCCCACCTGTCTTATCCCAGACCTGCCTCTGTTCTTCTAATGATTTCCACACACTTCATTTTTCAAAAGCTCCACACCTGGGATTACAAGCGTTGAAGAATACCAGAGCTGCAACACACCTATTCTAGCTGAGGCCTGACCTGACTCCTTGAGACCTTCAGAGAAGATGTGCCAGAGAAGCACATGGGAGGTTCTTTCAGTTTTCTAAAATTGGGTCTTATTTATGGCTTCAGCTCTTTCCAGCTTTCCACCTGGACAGCCCCTGTCTCTCTGGTAACTGGCACCTGGGCCCTGCTACTGACCTGTCTACCCTCCTGAGTCTAACAGTTTTCATGCCATATTTACCAAATACAAAATGACATATTGTAGCAACACAGAAATGTTTACCTAATTCCTCATAGATGACACAGCTTTGATCCATCACAGAGCCACATCCACAGCCTACAGTGCCGTCAAATACACAACATATATAAATATTTTTGAAGACTAAAGAAGAGCAAAAACTTAGTATGCATCTGCCCTAGGCTTTTCAAGTATAGTAACTGCTGACATTCTAGGTCAAGTATGCTTGTTCGGAGTGGTTGTCTTCTGAATAGAAGAATATTTGTTAGCATCTTGTCCTCTACCTCTCCCAAAATGCTTGTAGACCCAAAACTTCCAATATAGCTAACAAAAAAGGAGAAAGAGACAGGGAGAGATACAAGAGACTGAAACAGAATAAAATGAACAAAATAGCTCTAAGAGTAAATAAATGTGGCATTGTGTTTAAATATATCTTGTGACTTCTCATCACATTGTCAGTTATCTGTTGTGGGGGATCCAGTTGGTAATCACTTAGTGGTGACACAAAGGTGTACGTATCAGTAGGAAGGGCGTACTGAGCCAAATAGGTGACTGCCCACCATGTAGGGTTATATCACTCACAAGACCTGATGATAAGTATAAAAGAATATTGTATGAAATAAAGAATATCTTTGTCTTCTTAACTTTAACTTCTTTAAGGGGAAGATTTCAAAATGTGGCTCAGTGTAGCATGCCTCTCTGAGGATCACATTAGTGAAAGTCAAGTTTAAGCCCTTCTTATAATTTTGCCATCTCTGAGTTTTTGCATCAAACATATATAACAATGGCCCACAGATGTTATATTTTTTTTGCTATATGCAACTAATGTCTCTAGGAATTAGTTTCTTGCCTCACCTACACTGCAGCTGTGGGTACTCAGGAGTATCAGGAAGACACATGCATTGTTCAGGAAACTAAATGAATCAGAAATCAAGTCTAACTGCAGCTCTTTCTCATGAAAGGTAGTACCCTAGTGTAACTATTGAGAAGTCATGGGGAGAGCTGTGTTGGAAATCTTTGTATATTTACAGAGGTATTGTAAGAGAGCAGCTGAAAGGCCTGAGTCATTTACTGGTAAGTCTTTTAAAGGAAAAGCGCCATGGAATAGAACGTTGAAGAAGTTGTTTCATGTCTTTGGTGACCAAAAAATACAGACATTAGAAATCTTATAACCAGGCACCACATTTCTGAAACTGTCCCTCGTTAACTTCCTTGAGTGAAGATATCTGAGAGAGCAGGATGTTGTCCAATCATCTCCAGAATGTCTTAGACTTTGACATTTGGAAATCCTATACTAAAACTGTTCACTGACTATAGACAGTGTCTCTAACCTATTCTTTAATGTCTGAGGTCAGTCAGCAGTGTGGAGCCTCAGGTCAGTTTGGCTGCCCAGGGCAGACCAACCAAGGTAACACCATGACTGTGATCCCATGTAGGAATCTTACCAGTCCCTGGCACTTCTCCTCCTCCTGCGAGTGTTGGAGTGGATGAAACTGCAAGTAATGTTCACAGATTTTTTTTAGTGATTCTTATCTGTGGTGTGAGTTAGAAACTTTTTGTAAGAAATTTTGTTTATCTATTTGTCTTTTCCTGCTTGACAAGTTACAAGAAGCTTGTAAATTTTAAACATTTTCTTTCCAAAAAATTAGCACATAGTTTCATTGGCTTCTTCTTTGTGTCCCAATTGTATTTATTTGTAGTCTGATATATGTTCTATTTATTCTTCTACAGAAATTGTTTGGTATTTTAAATATGTTTTTCATATTTTCTCCTGTTGAGGTAGTGCTGAAATGTATACATTTTCTTCTCTATGTGCATTTGCTGTGTCTCAGATTTAGG
>PVKU01011955.1:16234-39336 GCA_004027475.1 Anoura caudifer
TTTTTTTTTTTTTTTTTTTTTTTTTTTTTTTTTTTTTTTTTTTTTTTTTTTTTTTTTTTTTTTTTTTTTTTTTTTTTTTTTTTTTTTTTTTTTTTTTTTTTTTTTTTTTTTTTTTTTTTTTTTTTTTTTTTTTTTTTTTTTTTTTTTTTTTTTTTTTTTTTTTTTTTTTTTTTTTTTTTTTTTTTTTTTTTTTTTGTATTTTTATGTGTCTCAAAGTAGATTCTGTGGGTTTTTTGTATCTTTAAATTATTGGTTGTTTAAAAAGAGTTGGTTAATTTTCAATTACTTGTGTTGTTTCTGTTTTATTTTCTTGATACTTAATATTGAGTTTCCTACAATTGGGGTCAGGTAATACATTAGACACAATTTCATATTTTTAAAATTTATTGGGACTTGATTTGTTGCCTCGTACATGGTTCGTTTTTGAGAATGTTCCATGTACACAAGAATATGCATAAAATACAGCTTATCTTTAAATGTTCTATAAAGGTCTTCCATAACAATCTGGTCCAGTGTTGCAGATAATATCATTAGTGTCATTTAAAATATTGTTTTATTCCTCAATTCAACATATATTTTTCATTGATTTTAGAGAGTAGTAAAGGGAAATAAAGGAAGTTTTGAGGATGAGAGAGAGGTAGAGAGTAGGAGAGTGGGAGAGAAAGAGAAACAGAGAGAGAGAGAGAGACAGTGAAAGAAAAATGTTGATATGAGAGAGAAACATTAATCAGTTGTCTTTCCTGTGCACCTTGAGTAGGGATCAAGCCTGCAACACAGGTATGTGCCCTGAGCAATGGAACTCACAGTCTTTCGGTGGAACACTTAAACGAGTTGGGCCACGTGGCCAAAAGTAGTTCTTAAATAATTAACAGTACATTATTTAAAACATAAGGACTGTACTTGTACACCAACAAGAAAGTGAATAAAGTAAAAAAAAAATAAAATTACATTTCTTTTTAAAAAAGCAACTCATACTGCATTTAACTTTGATTGGAAACATTAGGTGACTTCACTTTGTGTGGTGGGCACAACACAATATACATATGCCTTATTATAACATTATACACTTGAAATATTTATAATTATAATAACTAATGCCAAACCAATACATTCCATTAAAATGTTAAAAATTATCTTTTGAGGCAAGTGTAATTTTTCTTTTTGTCTTTCTTTTATTTTTGAAAATTATTTTATTTTACTTTTTTGGTGTTGTTGTTCTTGTATAGCTTTTCAGTCTTTTACTCCCATCCCAGCTTACCGCCCCAGCCCTCCCCACGTCTTTCTCATTTCCACCTTCCATAGTTTTGTCCATGTGTCCTTTATAATTGTTGCTCCAATCTCTTCCCCTTTTACCCTGAAATTCCCTCCCCTTCCCATCTGGTGACTGTCAGTCTATCCTCAATTTCAGTATCGTTGGTTATATTTTGAATGTTTGTTTATTTTGTTGATTAGGTTCCTGTTAAAGGTAAGATCACATGGTATTTGTCTTTTACTGCCTGCCTTATTTCACTTAGCATGATGCTCTCCAGTTCCATCCATGCTGTTGCAAAGGGTTGGAGCTCCTTCCTTCTTTCTGCTGCATAGAATTCTATTGTGTAAATGTAACATAGTTTTTTTATTCATTCATTTACTGATGGGCACCTAGGTTGCTTCCAACACTTGGCTATTGTAAATTGTGCTGCTATGAACATTGGGATGCATAGGTTCTTTTGGACTGGTGTTTCAGGGTTCTTAGGATATAATCCTTGCAGTGGAATTGCTGGGTCAAAAGGTTGATCCATTTTTAGTTTTCTAAGAAAAAATTCCATAGTGTTTTCCATAGTAGTTGTACCAGTCTGCAATCCCACCGGCAGTGCACTAGGGTCCCCTTTTCTCCACAACCTCTCCAACACTTGTTTTTGCTTTGTTTATGATGGCTATTCTGACTGGTGTAAAGTGGTATCTCATTGTGATTTTAATTTGTATCTCTCTGATAGCTAGCAATATTGAGCATCTTTTCATGTGCCTCTGGAACCTCTGCATGTCCTCCTTTGAGAAGCGTCTTTTCAAGTCCTTTACTCATTTTTATTTGGATTGCTTGTCTTCTTAGAGTGGAGTCGTGTAAGTTCTTTATATATTTTGGAGATTAAACCCTTGTCTGAGGTATTGGCAAATATGTTTCCTGATTCAGTTTGTTCTCTTTTTATTTTAATAGTGTTTTCTTTAGCCATGCAGAAGCATTTTATTTTGATGAGATCCCATTTGTTTATTCTTTCCTTTATGTCCATTTCTTTAGAGGACATATTAGTAAAAATGTTGCTGCATGAAATATCTGAGATTTTCCTGCCTATGTTCTCCTCTAGGACTTTAATGGTGTCATGGCTTATATTGAAATATTTTATCCACTTTGAATTTATTTTTGTGTATGATGGACATTCTGATTGGTGTGAGGTGTTATATCATTGTGATTTTAATTTGCATTCCTTGATATCTAGTGATGCTGAGCATCTGTTCATATGTCTCTGGATCCTTTGTATGTCCTCCTTGGAAATGTGTCTCTTCAAGTCCTTTGCCATTTTTTTTAATTGTGTTGCTTGTCCTCTTAGAATGGAGCCATATGAGTTCTTTATATATTTTGGAGATTAAAAAAGGTGAGGGGTTTTCATGAGCAATTATAAAGGACACATGGACAATAACAGGAAGGTGGAAATGGGAGAGAGATGGAGAGTGCTGGGGTTTGGGGCTGGGTTGAGGGGAAAAGACAGAAAATTGTACTTGAACAATAGTAAAAAAAAAAGAAAGTAAATACATTGGTGGTCTCTGGTTTGGCTTCTATATTTAGCTACAAAGTATATTTTGGCATTGTTCTACCAAATGGGTGACATGACTTGGCTAAAGCTATAGTGTTGGTCATAGAGAATAAATTACCAGAATGGAGAATTGACAGGCCTGTGGACTTGGGGCTTGGGATTTTGGTGATTGTTGGGTTGTTCTATAGACCAATGAACTCTCTCTGTTTTGGCACCCAAAGATATAGTATAGTGCCTTATAAACAGAAGACTCACTTCCACTTGAATCACAAGACTTACTCAAAATAATCCCTTTTGACTCCAAATGCATTTTTTCTCCCCAAATTAAAATGCTGCAGAAAGAAAGAAGGAGCTCCTACCCTTTACAACAGCATGGATGGAACTAGAGAGCATTTTAGTAAGTGAAATAAGCCAGTTGGTGAAAGACAAATACCATATGATCTCACCTATAAGTGTAACCTAATCAACAAATCAACACACAAGAAAAATATAGCCAGAGACATTGAAATAAAGAACAAACTGGCAGTAACCAGAAGAGGAGCTGGGAGGGGATAATGGAGGGAAAATTGGGAAGGGTTTTAAAGAACATGTGTGAAAGGCACATGGACAAAAGCAGAGAGGGGTAGGATCAAGTGTGGGGAGCCAGGATGGCTGAGGTTGAGGGGAGTGATAGGGGGTAGAAATATTCATATTAGATAAAATAGATTTGACAACAAAGGCCATAAAAAGAGATGCTGAAGGACACTTTGTAATGCTCAAGAGAATAATCCATCAAGAAAATGTAAATGTTATAAACCTATGAAACCAACATATGAGAATCCAAATAGATAGACAAAGTAGAAGGAAGGAAATAACTAAGATTGAAGCAGAATTAAATGATATAGAGACTAAATGAGCAATTATAAGGATCAATAATTCCGGGATCTGGTTCTTTGAAAAATAAATAAAAGTGACAAACTTTTAAGCAGACTCATCCAGAAAAAAATAGAGAGTACACAAATAAATTAAATCAGTAATGAAGGAGGGGAGATTATAACTAATACCACAGAAATACAAAAGATTGTAAGAAATTCTGACAAAAAATTATATGCCAATAAATTTGAAAATCTGGATAAAATGGACAAACTTCTAGAAAAATATAATCTTCCATAACAAAATCAAGAAGAAGCAAAAAGTCTGAAGAAATCAATAGCAACTGGCAAAATTGAAGCACTAAAGAAAAATTTCCCAGCACACAAAAGAACTGGAATGGACAGTTTCACAGAATTTTTCAAAACATTAAAGGAAGAGCTAACCCCTATCCTTCACAGACTATTCCAAAAAAAACTCAGTAAGAGGGAAGATTCCCAAACATTTATTATGAGGCCAGCATCATTCTAATCCCCAAACCAGACAAACACACAGAAAAGAAAGAAAATTACAGTCCAATAACACTGATGAACATAGAAGATAAAATCATCAGCAAAATATTGGCAAACTGCATCTAGCAATACATCAGCAATCATACACCATGATCAAGTGAGATTCATCTCAGGGATGCAAGGATGGCACAATATTAACAAATCAATAGAGTCTAGGAAACCCTTTTCACGAAGATGGCGCCCAAAGCTAAGAAGGAAGCCCCTGCCCCTCCCAAAGCCGAAGCCAAGGCGAAGGCTTTAAAGGCAAAGAAAGCAGTGTTAAAAGGTGTCCACAGCCACAAAAAGAAAAAGATCCGCACATCACCTACCTTCAGGAGGTTTAAGACACTGCAGCTCTGAAGGCAGCCTAAATATCCTTGGAAGAGCGCCCCCAGGAGAAACAAACTTGACCACTATGCCATCATCAAGTTCCCCCGACTACTGAGTCAGCCATGAAGAAGATAGAGGACAACAATACACTTGTGTTCATTGTGGATGTCAAGGCCAACAAGCACCAGATCAAACAGGCTGTGAAGAAGCTGTATGATATTGATGTGGCCAAGGTCAACACCCTGATCAGGCCTGATGGGGAGAAAAAGGCATATGTTCACCTGGCTCCAGACTATGATGCTTTGGATGTTGCCAACAAAATTGGGATCATCTAAACTGAGTTCAGCTGGCTAATTCTAAATACAGAAATTTTATATACTAAAAAAAAAATCAATAAATGCAATGCACCATATAAGCAAAAGCAAAGACAAAAGTCACATGATTATATCAATAGATGAAGAAAAAGCATTTGATAATGTACAGAACCCATCTATGATAAAAAACACTCACAAAAGTAGGAATAGAAGGAGTATACTTCAACATAATAAAGGCTATATGTAAGAAACCTACAGTCAACATCATGCTCAAGGGGCAGTATCCAAAATATTTCCCAATAAGATCAGGAACAAGACAAATGTGTCCACATTCACCACTTCTATTCAACATAGTATTGTAATTCCTAGCCATAGCTATCAAACAAGAAAAAGAAACAAAAGGCATCCAAATTGGAAAGGAGGAAGAAAAACTGTCATTGTTTCCAGGTGACATGATAGTGTATAGATGACATGATAATGTAAATAGAAAATCTTAAAGACTGTATGAAAAAACTACTTGACCTATTAAGTGTATTTAACAAAATAGCAGGATACAAAGTTAATGTTCAGAAACAGAAGGTATTTTTGTACACCAACAATAAAATATCTGAAACAGAATTTAGAAAAAAAATCCATTTGATATAGCAACAAGTAAACATAAAGTACCTAGGAATAAACCTTACCAAGGAGGTAAATGACCTGTACTCTGATAACTACACAACACTGAAGAAAGAAGTTAAGGAAGACATGAATGGAAGCATATCCCATGTTCAAGGACTGGAATAATTAACATCATCAAAATGCCCATACTACCCAAAGCAATATATAGATTCAACACAACCCCTATTATATAACTAATGACATATTTCACAGATATAGAACAAACCATTAAAGAATTTATATGGAACCATAAATGACCATGAATAGCCACAGTGATTTTGAGAAATAAGAGCAAAATAGGAGAGATCACAATACCTGATATCAAACTATATTACATGGCCACTTTAATCAAAACAATATGGTACTGGCACAGAAACAGACACACAAACTAATGGAACAGAAGAGAGAGCCCAGAAATAAATCCAAGAATCTGTGGTCAACTAATGTTTTACAAAGGGGGCAGAGGCATGAAGTAGAATAAAAACAGCCTCTTCAACAAATGGCATTGCGAGATCTGGATAGCCATATGCAAAAAAAAAAAAAAAAAAAAAAAAAAAAAAAAAAAAAAAAAAAAAAAAAAAAAAAAAAAAAAAAAAAAAAAAAAAAAAAAAAAAAAAAAAAAAAAAAAAAAAAAAAAAAAAAAAAAAAGAAAAAAAGAAAAAAAGAAAAAAAAAGAAAGAAAGAAAGAAAAGAAAAGAAACTCGACCACCAAATTACACCATACACAAAAATGAACTCGAAATGGATAAACAACTTAAATATAAGTTGTAAAACCTTAAAATTTCTAGAGGAAAACATAGGCAGTGACATCTCAGATATTCCATGCAGCAATATTTTCATCAATATGTGCTGTAGAGGAAGGGTCATAAAGGGAAGAATAAGCAAATTGGACCTCATCAAAATAAACAGCTTCTCCACAGCTAGAAGAAAAGGGAACTAATCATATGGGAAAGTATATTTGCAAATGATACCTTGGGCAAGTATCTGTCCTCCAAAATATGTAAAGAACTCACATGACTCCACTCCAGGAAGAAAAACAACCCAACAAAAAAAAAAATGGGCAAAAGTGCCTGAACAAACATTTCTCCAAGGAAGACATACAGAGGGCCCAGAGACATATGAATGGATGCTCAGCATCATTAGCCATCATAGAGATACAAATTGAAACCACAATGAGACTCCACTTCTCACTGGTCAGAATAGCCATCATAACCAAATCAACAAACAACTACTGGAAAGGTTGCGGAGAAAAGAGAACCTTAGTACACTATAGGTGGGAATGCAGACTATGTAACCACTATGGAAAACTGTAAGGAATTTCCTCAAAAAAAAAATAAAAATGGAACTGCCTTTGCCCCATTAATTCCACTGTGGAATTTATACCCTAATAGTTCTGAAATACCAATTCAAAAGAATCTATGCATTCCAATGTTCATAGCAGCATAATTTACAGCCAAGTGTTGGAAGAAACCCAAGTACCCATCAGTAAATGAGGGGATCAAAAAATATGCTACATTTACTCAATGGAATACTACACAGCAGAAATAATGAAGGAGGTCCTACATTTCATGACAATATGATGGATTTGGAGAGTATTACGCTAAGTGAAACAAACCAGGTGGTAAAAGACAAATATCATATGATCTCAACTAGAAGTGGAACCTAATTAACAAAACAAGTAAGCAAAATATAAACGGAGACATCAAAATAAAAAAAATGACAGTAAACAGAGGTGTGGTGGGAGAGGATAAAAAGGGAAAAGGTGGAAGGGTTGTCAAGGAACTTCTATAAAGGACACACAGACAAAGCCAAAGGGGGATAAGATCAAGGTAGGAAGTGGGGATGGCTGGGGTGTGGAGGGTTAGAGGGGGAAATATGAAGACAACTGTACTTGAACATCAATTTAAAAAAAGAAGAAAGCAATGGGGAAAAAAAAGAATGAAGGCTTAAGGCCAGATTTGGATATAGCTGTGTGGTGCCACAAAACTATAATTTATTAAGTTCATATTACAATTGTTTATTAAATGATTTCATTTAATCTTCTCAACCACTCTGTTAAGAAAATAGTCTGTTTCATACTTGCCTAAAAGATGCTGTCAAGTTCTGGTGAAGAGAAGACTTTCCTCTTTTTTTCACATTTCTATCTGAGACCTTAGAGAAAGAAACAGGAATAAACTCCTCTAACACTTTTGTTTACTCTGTTATTATCTGGCTCTGATCCAAATGGGCTGCATCTGAGTTACTAGGCATTGTTTCACAGTCTACAGATACACATTGTGTAAGAAACACTTCTTGCCATCTGTGTTTTCTCCTAGTGTAACTTGGCTCCAGGAGAAAAGACATCAGTGGAGCTTGTCTTTTGAGAGCCCAGCTAAAGGTACATTTTCTGCTCTGTCCTCTCAATTTTGGGGACAAGATGAATGACAAACCTGCCCACAGCCATTTATCTGGGAAATGGTTTCATATTCGTACATCTAGTTCTTCCAGATTTGAGGGAAAGAAAAGCAGGGTGTTTTTCACAGATTCCTGAACCTAAGCCTTGAGAGCTATTGGGGAAAATCTGACCAGGGTTATTACAGAGTAGTAATCATGCTCTGATCCAGCTACTATGAGAATGTGCTATTTTTTAATGGGGGAGGGGTTTACAGGAATATATATAAAGGACACATGGACAAAACTAAAAGGGGGTAGGATCAAGGGTAGGAACTGGTGATGGCTGGGGTGGAGGGTAGTGGTGGAGGGAAAAATGGAGTCAACTGTACTTGACAAACAATAAAAAAGTTAAAAATTTCCTTTTGTATATTGTATTTGTGTTGTTACATATATAGTGTCTGTGTAAATATAGCTTATTCCCTACAAAATTGTGAAGAAGTAATGAGTGGTAGAATTTGTGCACCGAGTACCCTGCCCCACAGAGTATTCTTAACAGTCACCTTATTTTGTTGGTTCCTACCTGTACTCATCATGGAGGCATGTGGATAACTTAGCTGATTTATGTAGGAAGAAGAATTAAGTAGCTCATGGAATCCTTCTTAACTTGAAATAACCCAACGAAAAATTTCATGGATGTAAAGACCTTCTGCTTTCTCCTTGTTAGGTCACAGGTGCACAATTTATGTTCTGCCAGGATATCCCTCTGCAACCCTCCACAGTGCACTTCTCCTTTCTCTCCACTCTGCCTTTATGTTTTGATGTGGTGTTTTCTCCCAGGCTGGACAGGAGCAACAGTCCATGGAATCTCTACCTTCTCTACTCAAGCCACAGCATCCTTTGTAAAATTACTACTTTTCTGAATTTTGTTTTTCATTGTATTTCCTTTTAAGGAAAAATCTGATACTGACCCTTTCCTGAGGGCTGGAGGTGAGCAACTTACCTGAATAAAATGGAGGGAGATCTTCACTAAATCTGTAAGTAGTAACTTTCTTTAAATAATTCATCCTAGGCCACAAAGTATAATATGACATAATATGAATATTAGTTTGTTTCCATCCTATGCCAGGGCCAGAAAAGTTCCCTAATTATGTAAGGGAGATATGATAAGTTCATATCAGAAAGCCTACCCTACAAAAGTGCCTGCTATAAGTCTTCTGCTTCTTTTCTCAATAAATAATATCAATGGCTTTTCTATAAAAAGAAACTAGAAAGGTTGATGGATATAAGAAAAGTTGTTGATTAGAAATAGTGGGTGTTAGCAATGTGCTTCCATTTGAGCATTTTTGGTATTCAATACATATGCACTGGGTAAAATACTTTAAAAACATTTCTTGCTTTTTCAGGAATAAAGCATTCAAATCTAACATCTACATCACTATGTACTTTTGGCATAACAAGGAAGGTTTGATTCATAAATTTGTTAGTGTCTTGTTGCTTGTTTAGAAGATTCTTGGTCATGGGATTTCAAGATGTGATTCCCTATAATACACAATGAGGATATTGTAACATTTGTTTTCAAAGAACCTTAGAGTGAAATTTCATTTTCACACTCTCCAGTTAATATCTGTATATGTAGCAAACTTTGGTCTGGTTACTGATTTTGGTCTGGGGAAATTCTGCGGAATTTCTTGGTAGATGGGTTACAAGGGAATGTTAACTCTTACTTACCTTCAATTGGCCTGCACTTGTGAGATCTTTAAAAGGAACCTAGTCAGGGGGCTGACCACTGAACTCAGGATCTGTGTAGATAGACACAAACAAGAATGACCTGAAAATTAAACATACAAAGAAGAGGAGCCAGGGGAGCTTCATAGTTCAAAACAAGCAAGCACTTGTGCTCTGTGGGGCAATGCAGGGTTGGCCCTCCTTGTGCCTTCTGTAGGGAACAGAAAGCTTGTTTTTTACAAAAGCACTAAGAAAAGTTTCAGGAAACTTACTTCAATTTCATACCTAATTAGCTTTGTGAATTAGTTTTAGCTGGACCTCAGCTTTCTGATATGTGATGTAATCTCAGCTGGAACTGCACACTGTGGTGGGTGCAATAAGTCTTCAGAGGCTATGGTCACAGCTGGAATCTCAGGCTTACCCAAGATTAGCTCAGACTTCTTATGCAAGCTACTTGAGACACTTGAGCTTAATTATATCATTTTTGAAATGTAGACAATGATGTTTCCCTTGAAAAACTGTTTTTAATACTAAGTGAAATGAGAAATGTGAAATGGCATGCTACATAAAGAGAGCTCAATAATATTAACCCATCCATCTCCTTCCTTTCCTTTAGGTTCAAATAATTTACAATTCTATGAAGTAAGAGAAAATGAAGATCAGTTATGATGTAGGGAAAGACAATGTTATTTTCCAATATTGGCCTTGAGACCATAAATGATGACAGAAAAACCTCTTACTTTTGATGTTAGATGATTAATATGAAATTGAAGGGATGTACATTTAAATAAATGAAAGAAGACCTTTTTTCAGGTTGGATTGTACCCCAGGAGAAGAAACAAAAGTCACAAAACAACAAAATTAAGAAAGGTCAGTGACTAGTAGTCAAGACTGTAAATGAAAATGTAGGCACCTCTGAATGATATATCAAAATTTGAACAGTGAAGAGAATCATCCATCCCTCCAGTATCACTGTCCCAAATACCACTGGGGAGGGGGAACTTCTCTCTCTTTATGTTTTCTGTATCTCTTTTTCCTTTGTCTCACTCTCTGTATATGTGGTATATGGATATTATATGTCACATGATACAAAATAAATCATATATTTTAATACACATCTATCACATAATGTAAGTAGCTTATAATATATACAAAAGATATACATAAATTATATATGCATGCACATATATTATGTATACTATACATATATAATGTATAATATATGTGCAAATATATACACATAACATATAACAAGTGCACAAATATGGATGCATATAGTATGTGCATAATATATGTATGCATGTACATGTGTATGTATGCATATGTATACATATACACATGTGTATATACGTATGCATATATTATATATGTATATATAAAATATGTAACAAAATACAAACAGGTTATATATTATATATTGAGCAGAATTAAATTTATGAAATCAGCATAATTTCAGTCATCAATAATTTCTTCTTTCTTCTCTAAGTATTAATGACTTTTAAGATTCTTCATCTGACATATTTAAAAAAGGATTTATTTTTTTAAAACCTATTAAATACTTAAAATAAAGGAACAAACTTAGACAGCTAAAAGAAGCTCAAAACAGTAGAGAATTACTGCTGGATGTGGAGGGAGGCAAAGGGTAGATAGCAGGAGGTAGATATGTCTGAAGATTGAAATGAGGAACAATGTTTTCTTTTGTCCTGATAAAATGTCTCCTCACCTATCATATCCAGTATGCTCGTGTATGAATCAGTGTGGTGCACAGTAACCTCCTTTTGTCACAAGTTCTCTACATTGATATCTAACGATTACTGTTCCTCCTTCTGTTTCTCCTTGTTCCAACATCAATTTCAATGGCTTCTCAGCCAGAAGTTAGGCTGAAAATATGAATTGACAAATGGGAGTACATCCTTCTTCTCCTCAACCTGTTTTAGAATGTCATCTGCATGTGGACATTCCCCACTTTTCCTAGGCACTCTTCAACCCTCCTTGTATATTGGTGCATGATATTTAAGCACCAATATTCTCCCTTTCAGGGAGATCTGAATCTTTCCCAAGGTCTGGTTAAGCACCTTCTACAAGCCTTCTACCTCATTTTGTCTGCAGTATCATTATATTTATCAGATAATCTTCAAAGAATGACATTTAGAGTTGAAAACAGACATGTGTGGTGAAAATGAACTTCGGTTCTGATTCTTTTGTGGTTGTTTTTGCAGATTTTGGCAGGTTTCATATGATGGAAAATGAAGCAGATATGGCTTTATTCAATCGTTTTTAACCAGAAATACCATAGCTGTGAAGATTTTGGGACTCATATTTGATACAATCAAGTAAGTGTCTCCTAAAAGTTTATGTTTTAGCAAGCCTTTTCTTTTTTTTTAAATTCTTGGTGAGACTTTATTTGAGTACTGCTTATAGAAGAATACAGCTAATAGACAACAACAGTCAGAAAAAACATCTGGAGGGCCAAGGTAAAAATATTTTTATTGTTTAATAACTAAAGTAATTAAGACTTGCAAGATTTTATGGGGGAGTTCCAATTAAAGAAATATCAAACAAATAAAGCTAAAGATAAGAATGAAATATATTCACATGTTGTCATGTGCATCATGTCTTATTTCTGTGCTAATTTGGAGGACATTAAATTTCCACTCAGGCTCCATGTTGACTCCCTTATCATTCATCACCTTCTGCCTGGCTAGGGCTATTGATTATTCTCTTTAGCTTGTCTCAAGACTTGTCTACCAAACTCTCTTGAATATACATTTGATTGTGCATAATAGAGCCAAAGCACTGTTTCTAAGACATTAAAACCTTTCGAGGTAAGTAATGCTAGGGGATTATTTTAACGGGGGTGCTAAAAAAATAGATATATCCAGTTACTGTATTTCTAATTTTTCAAATGTTAGTGCTTTTGACAAGTTGCAGTTCTGTTTACCTGTACTTACAGGAGCCTCATGATCCCCCCCCCCCCAAAGAGCAGTATGAGCTACAACTTTCAGTATATCAAAGAAAATTGCATGCATTTTCCTAAGGCAAACTGAAGCCCAAAGACACTTGTAGATGGATACAAAAGTACATGAAAAGGAACACTGTGCTGCATTGGTCTACTTGTAACTTCAACCCAAATTAAATTTTGAAACGCTATTTGAAGAATTTCAAGAGGCACCATTAATGGGTACGGTGAGAAAAACTCAGCTTCCTCAGCTCCACACCAAGATCTTCACAGGCCAACAACTTAACCTCCATGGAAGCTTCTCCTTAAATTTCCTAAAGTATGTTAAACCTCATTTTATAAAGTTCATAGGTCCACAACATACCACAGTATACACTGCACTTCCTAATCACTGTAGACTTTGCCCCATGGGGCAAGAGTATTAGGGATTCCTGGATTTGCACCATATTCTATCCCCAAGAAGCACGGCTTACTGCATCATCTCTTGTCACATATATCAGAACAACACCTTTTGTTTTAAAAAATGGTAAATAAAAATATTGTTATGAATTGAGGCACAGAGAATTAAAGGAACATTTTTAAAGGCTCTCAGCAAGCCATTGAATTCAGGTGTCAACTTCTTTTCAGCAGGGAAATGTGGGTATAAGTATGACATTTTCCTTTATAGTATTTAATTAAAGACATCACTCCCTGTGGTGATAGTTTCTCTGCACTTACTCTCCATTTTTATTCTCCATTTTATTCTATCCTGTTTTGTGTATCCTGGAGGGTGATCATCCAGGAAGGCATCAACTGAGATGTCTTTCTCTTGGGCTCCAGTCCCACTAGATTTATGGAGAGCATAAAAGGAGGTTAGAGGGTATGAATGAAAAGACCAAGGAACTTATTTCTCCCATTCCTTGTCTGCTTGCATCAGATCTGCCCATGTCTGCTGCACTAGACTTATTGGTCCATGTTGGATCCAATTGCTGACTGCTTGTCAGTCAAAAGTCAACTCCAAGAAAATTGTTTTAGAAAGATTTCATTGGATTAGCCAAAATGTCCATTTTTTCCCATAAAAGTCATATTTTTCATTTTCACCAATAATTGGATATTTGGAGTATGTCAGCTATCTCCCATATGGTATAATATTGATTTTTCTCAATTAATGTCCCAATTTAATTGCTATCAACTTCAACAGGTATACCCCACCATGGATCATTGTCCAGTCAGAAGTCTCTAGTACTAAAATTCACAAACCATTTATGACACACCTGATTAGTCAATGCACATTCTCCATCCTCTATACAAATCTACTTTTGTGTTTCAGTTGTGCTATAACTTTGAAGTAACAAAGTATAATATGCTGAAAAAGTTGGGAGTTTTCTTTCATTTTTAATTTTGAAAGGGGCTACACAAAAATTCACCAATTTTGGTGAGTTTTTTAAAACTGCACATGGATATGACAGCTGTCACAAAACAATCAAACAAAACTTTTTTGAGGGAGATCTAAGATGGGTGAGGAGTAAGGGGAAGCTACACTAACCTCTTCCCAGGACCAATCAAGAATTACAAGTAAATTGTAGAGAAAGCATCCTGTAGAACCAACTGAACAGTAGCTGGAGAGAAGCCTATAGCCATCCACATGACTTGTAGGAAATGTGGATATGCGAGTGGGCTGGCTGGGCTCCCACATGTGGCAGCTGAAGATTCAGAGGGATATTTCCATGGTTGGGGGCTGTTCTGGAGAAATGTGTGGTCTAAACCTCAAGGTGAGCCCCCAGCCTACAGCACCAAAAACAGAAAGAAACCCATATAATAACCAGCTATGATAAGACAGCAGGATTCTGTTTGCCAGGAAGAGATAGCTAGAGAGAGCCTTTTTAAAGGCCAAAATGCACAAAATTTCCTTTGTAGCCACTTACCCTGGGCTCCAGCAAAGGGAAGGTGTGGTGGACTTCTATGCTTGAGGAAAGTCGGGGGTTGCTGGGTCTGGGGAGAAAACTGCTACCAGGATCCTTGTGCTGAGTCATTCCACACACTGAATGCCACAACCAATGTGGGGGGGGTCCTAAGTGTGGTTGACAGGAGATGAAGAAAGACACAACACAAATAGTTTAAGGAGGTGGGGCATTGTCCTCTAATGGAGAAACAATAAGCTCTGAACACACTCTCTGCATTTATTGTATAGAGGTTTATTAGATAAAGTTCAAGGTTGTTTTCCAATCTTAGGGAGACACTACAGGCACAGATTGTTCCATTCTCAGGCTATATAACTGATACATATATCTTTTGCAAAAGTTACAGTCACTTTTAGTTGATGCTTGTGGTTATCTACATCCTGTTCAACTCCCAAGGGTTCTAGCTGTATGATTTCAGCCTCTACTCTCCCCCACAACTGCAGAAGCAAATCTTTCTCAGGCAGAGAATTTCTTTCCATGTAGCATCAGCCTGAATGGCAACAAGAGCCCTAACAACAAGAATTACTCTGTCCAGCACTGTGGTGGTTATGGTAGGTTACTGATAACAGCTTGATTAACAATTGAGTTTGATGGCTGATTAACAATTGAGGAGTTTGATAGCTGATTAGTTTAACAACTAAGGCTGAAAATTGAAGAAGCAGAAAAATTGAGAAGACAAAGAAGCAGACCCCCCCAAAAAAAAACAGAGAATCCTCCAAAAAGATTAGATGAAATGAAAGCAAACAATTTATCAGATAGATAGTTTAGAGTAATGATTATAAGGATACTCAAAGCATGAAAAAGCTATAGAAATCATAAAAAAGGACTAGTCAGAAATAAAGAATGCAATATCTGGTGTAAATAATACACTGGAAGCAATAAACAGTAGGTTAGGTGAAGCAGAGGATCACATCAGTCATTTGGAAGACAATGTAGAACAAAACACCTAGGTAAGCAGCAAAATAAAAAAAATGAGGAGAACTTAAGAAATATTATGGACAACATGAAGTAGAACAACATCTGCATCATGGGAGTACCAGAGGGAGAAGAGATAGAGCAAGAGTTCAAGAACATATTTGAAGAAGTAATGACTGAAAATTTCCTTAATCTGGTGAAAGAAAAAGACACACAGTTCCAGAAGCTCTGACAGTCAAAAACAAGTTGGACCCAAAGGCCTACACTGAGCCACATTATAATTGAAATGACAAGGCATAATATATAAGGAGAGAATCCTAAAAGGCACAAGAGGAAATCTGGTAGTTATCTGAAAGGTAGCACTAGAGACTGACATGATTCTCAACAGAATCATTTCATGCTAGAAGGTAGTGGTGTGAAATATTCAAGGTTATAAAAAACAAAGATGTACAATCAAGGCTACATTATCCAGTAAGACTATGATTTAAATTGAAGGAGAAATAAGAAGGAGCTAAAGGAGTTTGTTAACACCAAACAAGTACTGCAACTAATGTTAAAGGGCTTGCTTTAAGAAGAAGAAAAAGTGAAAGAAAGAAAAAAAAGAGAGGAAAACAGTCTATCAATAAAATGGCACTACATACATATCTATTAGTTATCACCTTAAATGAGAATGGCTTAAATGCCTCAAGAAGACATAGGGTAACTGAACAGATAAGAAAACAAGACCAATATATATACTCCTCCAAAAGACACATCTCAGATAGAAAGATACATGCAGACTAAAAGTAAAGAGATGGAAAAAGATATTTCATACAAATGGAAAAGAAAAACAAACTGGGGTAGTAGTACTTATATCTGACAAATAGACTTTAAAACAAAGGGCATAGTAAGAGACAAAGAAGTACACCAAACCATAATAAAGGGAACAATCAAATAAGAGAGTATAACTCTAGTAAACATTTATGCACCCAACAAAAGGGCACCTAAATATGTAAAGCAAATGTTGACAGAGGTAAAGGGAGGCATCAATAGAAATACAGTTATATGTGGGGATTTTAACACCCCATTGATTTTATGGGAAAGAACTCCCAGGCAGAAAACTCAAAAGGAGACAGCAGCCTTAAAGGACAAACAAGATAAAGTGGATTTAATTGATATATCAGAGCATTTCACCCATAACAGCACAATATACATATTTTTCAAATGCACATGGATGTTTTCTAGGATAGACCAAATGTTAGGACACAAAACAAGTCTCCATAAATTTAAGAAGACTGAAATTATATCAAGCATCTTCTCTGACAATAATGCTATGAAACTAAAAATCAATCAGAAGAACAACACTGAAAAACACACAAAAACATGGAAACAAAATAGCATGTTATTAAACAATTAGTGGGCCAACAACAAGAACCATAAAGGAAAAATAAAAAGATATCTTGAAACAAATGAAGATAAGGACACAAGACTTCAAACTCTGTAAGACACTGAGAAAGCAATGCTGAGAGGGAAATTCATAGTGTTACAGGCCTATCTCAAAATAAAAAAGGCAAACAAGAAAAAGCTCAAGTAAACAATCTAACTTTGTACTTAAAGAAACTTGAGATAGAACAACAAACAAAGCACAAAGTGATTAGAAGGAACAAGATTATAAATATCGAAGCTGAAACAAAAAAAATAGAGTATAAAAATTGCAAAATATCAGTGCATCTAAGAGCTGGTTCTTTGAAGAGATAAACAAAATTGACAAAATTTTAACCAGAATCATCAAGAAAAAAAGAGAGAGGACCGAAATAAATAAAACCAGAAATGAAAGAGGAGAAATAACAACTGACACCAAAGAAATAAAAGGAATGTAAGAAAATATTATGAACAACTATATGCCAACAAACTGGACAACCTGATTGAAATGAACAAATTTCTAAAAACATACAGTCTTCCAAAACTAAATTAGGAAGAATCAGAGAATTTGAATAGACAGATTGTACCTAGGGAAACTGAAGCATTAATTGAAAAACTCCCAACAATCAAAAGCCCTGGGTTGGATTGCTCCACAGAGGAATTTTACCAAACTTTCTGAGAAAACTTAATACCTCCCCTACTCAAACAATTACAAAAAAATTCAAGAGGAAGGAAGACTTCCAAATTCATTTCATGAGGCAAGCATTGTCCTAATTCCAAAAGCAGGTAAAGACACTACAATGAAAGAAAAGTACAGGCCAATAACTCTAATGAACATAGATGCTAAAATCCTCAACAAATAGAAAACCAAACACAACAATGCATCAATATGATCATACACCATGATCAAGTGGACCATGATCAAGTGGGATTTATTTCATGAATGCAAGGATGGTTCAACATTGCAAATTAATAAATGTTATTCACCACAGAAACAAGATGAAGCATAAAAACTACATGATCACATCAATGCATGCTGAAAAGGTATTTAATAAATTCCAGCACCCATTTATCATAAACACTCCCAGTAAAGTAGGAATAGAGGGAACATAATAAAACATAATAAAGGCCATATATGGAAAACTCACTGCCAACATCATACTCAATGGGCAAAAACTACAAGTGTTCCTCTTAAGAAGAGGAACAAGACAGGGATGTCTGCTTTCACCTCTCTTATTCAACATACTACTGAAAGTCCTAGCCACAACAACCAGACAAAATGTAAAAAAATAAAGTCATTCAAAAAGGAAAGGAAGATGTAAAACTGTCTTTATTTACAGATGAATGGCTCTGTACCTAGAGAACCCCAAATATTTCACCAAGAAACTACTAGAACTGATATGTGAATTCAACAAAGTAATAGGATACAAAATCAATACCCCCAAATCAGTTGCACTTTATATGCCAATAATGAATTAACAGAAAGGGAAATCAAGAAAACAATCCAATTTGCAATTTCTTCAAAAAGAACAAAATACCTAGGAATGTGGCAGACCCTTCTGCATGGAGTGGGCCCAGCTCCCACTCAGAGATGCACAGTACCCAGGCCCACAGATATGTTCTGTCATGGGTAATCAGATTTGCAATACACCTAAGCTGTTTTGAAGTTTGCTCTTTTCTAAAAACTCCCTCACCCTGCAAATGCTTACTGTGACTTCCTAAAATCAGTGCTGAGCCTTGCAGGGGGCAGTGTGACTGGCTCAACCACTTTTGCCTATTCATTTGCTAATGTCCTTCTAATGTGATGCAATGAGGGGGCATTGGCTCCTTTCTTGTAACTGGGATAGTGAAAAAGAACCATCTTGGAATGTAAGGACAGATTAGAATAAAGGCCTGTCATGGTGGAGGCCGCAGCTTTTGCTTCTCTTGAGAGAAAACCCATGCTGTCGTCCTTATTCCTCCACCAGACTCGATAGTCTGTGTGTATGTTTTAATTCATTTATAAATAACGTGGACACTGCTGGCTGGTGTCCTCCACATAGGAATACATCTAACCAAGGATATAAAAGACTTGTACTCAGAAAATTATAAGATGCTGAAGAAAGAAATTAAAGAAGATACAAATAAATAGAAGCACATACTGTGCTTATGGACAGGAAGAATTAACATCATTAAAATGTCCATACTACCCAAAGCACTCTATAGATTCAAGGCAATTATTGTCAAGATTCCAATGACATAAATCACAGAACTAGAACAAACATTTCAAAAATGTATATGGAGCCACAAAAGGCCCCTCATAACAGCATCCATTCTGAGAATGAAAAACAAATTTGTAAGATTCATGCTATCTCATATCAAACTAAACTACAAAGCCACAGTTATCAAAAGAGCATGGTACTGGAAATAAAAACAGACATATAGATCCACAGATCAACAGAACGGTATAGAGAGCCCAGAAATAAACCCACACCTTTATAGTCAATCAGTATCCAATAGAAGAAACAAGCACGTACAATGGGCTAAAGACAGTTTATTCAATAAATGGTGTTGGGAAAATTGGACAGATACTTGCACAAAAATGAAACTAGACCATCTTGTTACACCACACACAAGAATGAATTTAAAATGGATCAAACACTTAAATGTTAGGCACGAAACCAAAAAAATCTTAGAAGAAGACATAGGTAGCAAAATCTTGGATGTTGCTTGTAGAAATTTTTAATCAGATATATCTCCCCAGGCAAGGGAATCAAAAGAAAAAAAAATAAACAAATGGGACTATATCAAAATAAAGTTTTTGCTCAGCAAAGGAAATAATCAACAAAATAAAATGAAACCCAGGGAATTGGACAAGGATATATGTGCTAAGAGGTTAATATCCAAAATTGTCAAAGTAATTACAAAACTCAACACCAAAAAATAGATAACCCAATTACAAAATGGGCTAGGCCCTGAATAAACACTTCTCCAAACTCCAAAAAGGACATAGAGAGGGCCAATAGACATGTGAAAAGATGCTCACTGTCACTAATTATCAGAGAAATGCAAATTAAAACCACAATGTGATACCATCTTACACCTGCCATAATGGTTATTATCAATAAATCAAACAAACAACAAGTGCTGGTAAGGATGTGGAGAAAGGAGAACCCCTTTGCACTGTTGGTGGGACTGCAGACAGGCACAGCCACTGTGGAAAGCAGTGTGGAGAGACCTCAAGAAATGAAAAATGGATACGCCTTTTGACCCAGTGATCCTACTTCTGGGAATATATTCAAAGGTACCTAAAACAGAAATTCAAAAAAACAAAAACAAAAACAAAAAAAAAAACATAAGCACCACTGTGTTCAATGCAGTGGTATTTGTGATCACCAAAATATAGAAGCAGCCCAAATGTCCATCAGCAGATAAGTGCATAAAACAACTACTGGATATTTTCAAATGAAATAGTATTTGGCCACAAAAAAAAAAAGAAGAAAATTTTACCCTTTACAACAGTATGGATGGACCTTGAGAACATTATGCTAAGTGAAATAAGCCAGTCAGAGAAAGACAAATACCATATGATTCACTCATATGTGGAATCTAATGAACAAACTGAACTAACAAGGAAAATGGGGACAGACACTTAGATGCAGAGTAGGATGATAACACGTGGTCGGGGGGGAGGTTATGGAATGGAGGAATTAAGCTAAAAGGAAAAGTGACTCATGGACATGGAAAACAGTGTGGTGATTTCTAGGGGAAGGGAGGTATAAAGGGACTACAAGGTAGTGGAAAAATACAATAAAGAGTAAATTAAAATGTTAAAAATTGTTTTGAATGAAGTTAAATACAACTAAATGCTTCTAGAACCATCTTATGGAATAAAAATAAATAAACTCTTTAGCCAACCCAATATTCCATTACAAGCTGTCAGGCAAGCACTATCCCCCTTAGGGCAGGGCTCATCACTTCTTCAAAGCTGCATGTCCAGGAGCAAAAATCTGATTTGTCTTTATTCAAGGAATTGTTGTATAAACACTCATTTGAGCATCATCATTGCAGGTATAGCTGGAAGGATTCCTGCGCAGACGTAGTTAGTAACATACCTATACAAAACTCACATATTCAAAATGTAGGAAAATTTCTGCCACAGGGCAGATATGTTATTATTATAATGAGGGTGTAAAAATTATTTGCTTATTATTTAATCTTTTATTCAACCCCAGAAGTTTCCCCACTTTGCTTTCTCCTGCTTCCCTAATCTATTGTCAGTAGTTTTCATCCCACACATCTTCCCCTTGGATTTTAATGTATAAGGTAGTGTTCAGAACCACCATTTTTTTGAGCATTTTCTTAATCTGTTGATGTTTTGCTTCCTGGAAATTGTCATCAGTTTGGCTCATAAACTCGTACAATTCTTACATGTTTGGACATTCCTTATGTTGACATAATTGATCTCATCCCTTCTGTTAAACTCTAAGCATGTTAGAGATGTGGTTACAGAAATGTTATAATGCCAAGGGTGTAAATTGGTCTACAGGTTAATCTAAGCAAAGTTATGAATTTAATAAAAGTCTATGCTAGATTACCTTCAAGGCTGTATATATAAGTGAGGTTAAACTAGTACTACAACAATGAGGGCAGTCCTGCTTCACACCCAGCTCTTAGCCATGCTCCAATAATCCCATTTCCTCCCTTTGCTGTATCAAGTGTAGGGGTAGAAATGGCTTCCCATGTTGGGAGTCTCTGTGTGTCTACATATGCATTGTACTTCCCTAACTCTGCAAACACCTTACTAAAGATCACCTCACTAATGTGTTTCTTGGAAAAATCCCAATTGAGCATGTGCTGTGTTTAATGCCGAGCTCCTGACATGTCAGGAATACTTTGTGTATCTAGTTTTCAAAAAGTGCATTTTATAGTTTGTTCCAGACTAATATTAGAGTGTACATACTGCAGCTGCATAAGAAATAAGCAAAAACTCTCTCACTAAAATGTACTGGAACATTCTGAGTTAAAAGGTGCTACCAAGATAGGGTAAGCAAATCCCTTCTACACTGAACAGATGAGTCTACATCTACATATGCACACATGTTATTCCCTTAGCAAGAGCTTTTTACCATGTGGGCATCTTTCCACTTTCTTTATTGTGATTTCTGGGCCCTATTCAGGGTTCTTGATCTCCTGAATCATCATATCCCATACCCAACCTCTCCAACTGGGGTGACCTTTTAGGAAAAACCACTAACAATGCAGACAGCACAGTTTTATTATACTATAGCGTAGTTCTGGTATCTAATAAAGGGAATAAATCTTTATTTTTCAATTGGGAGAACATTTTGGTTTATTAGTTAAAATGTGTGTAACATATCCTGAGAACTCTGAAAATGTATCTCTTTAAGGAGTAGAATTTTATTTGTTTACATGTAGCTGTCCACATCATCCAGCATCATTTGTTGAAGAGGCTATTATTACTCCATTTTATGCTTCTGCCCCATCTCTCAATTATTAATTGACCAGAGATACATGGGCTTATTTCTGGGTTCTTTATTCTGTTCCATTGATCTAGGTGTCCGCTGTTATGCCAGTACCAGACTGTTTTGATTACAGTGGACTTGTAATATAGTTTGATGTCAGGTATTGTGATCTCTCCTACTTTGTTCTTTTTTCTCAAAACTGCTGTGCTATTCGGGGACACTTATGGCTCCATAGAAATTTTTGGAATGTTTTTTCTACATCTGTGAAATATGTCATTGGTATTTTAATAGGATTGCATTGAATCTATAAATTGCTTTGGGCAGTATGCTCATTTTGATAGTGTTAATTCTTCCAATCCATGAGCATGGCATATGCTTCCAATATGCTTCCATTTTTTTGTTGTCTTCCTTAATTTTTTTCTTCAGTATTGTGTAGTTTCTGAGTACAGGTCTTTTTCCTCCTTGATTAGGTTTATTCTTAGGGCCATTATATTTCTTGTTGCTATAGTGTATGAGATTATTTTTTTACTGATTTCTGTTTCCCATAATTCATTGTTGGTGTACAAAAATGTTTTTGATTTTTTAATGTTGACTTTGTTTCCCACTGTTTGCCAAATACACCATAAACAAAAATAAACTCAATATGCATAAAAGATTGAAATATAAGTCATGATACTATAAAAGTTCTAGAGGAGAACATAGGCAGGAAAATCTCAGATATTCCATGAAACTATTTTCACCAATATGTCCCTGTAGAGCAAGGGACATAAAAGAAACAATAAAAAATGGTAATTAATCAAAATAAAAAGCTTCTGCACAACTAATGAAAAC
>PVKU01011956.1:0-39214 GCA_004027475.1 Anoura caudifer
AACCAGAGATCCTGCCTGGAAGACGACACAGCTGACGGTGTCAAGAGCCTGGATCCCGGACGTGTGCTTCTCTTCCTTGCAAGTACGGTACCCTGACTTAGGGCAGAGGGAGATAGGAAGCACTGTGGGCGTCTGTGGGTATCCTGAAGGACCTTAATATTTTAATATTAAAGTTAAGTTCCTACCTTAACTCTGTATAACATTAAATAAACATTTCCTTTCCTTTTCACAAACCTCTGGCTTTGAGAGGCATCTTTCCATAAGGCGGCGGACAATAATGGACCTTCTGTTTGCTCAGTAACAGTTTTGGGGGGCTCGTCCGGGATCTTAATTGCCCGTGGAAGACTGACCACTCAGGTTCGAGAAAGTGAGACTTTGGAAGTGTTTTGCCAGTCTCGAGAACCAACTGTTGCTCGGTAACATGACCATTTTCTCTTAGGGATTGTTCTTGATTGGCAGTAAAACCAAGCAGTAGAGATAGAATCAGGGAAATCAGGACTGTTCTCCCAGGAATAGGAAATGACCCTACCTTAAGGGTGTGTTGCCAATGGGGCCAACCGGGCATGGGAGACGAGAGAGCAACGTTAGGTGCCAACTAGGAATTCCCTGTGTCAATGTCTTCCTGCTTGACATATCTAGAATCAGCTCTGTTTTCCTGTGTGAACCTTGTCTATTACTTCCAGGATCTGGGACAAATCAAGAGTCCATGATCTCTTGTAAATTTTAGATATTTTCTAAGGATTAACACTGATGGCATGCTGGTTTCTTTATTTTTTTCCTCATATATAACGTTTCCTATGTTCCTTAAATGTGACTTGCATTAACTAAGCTGCCCAAACCTAAGTTGAAAATAAGTTAGGACTAGGACTGATATATGGCTAGGACTGATATAAGATTTGATAGGAGAAAGCATACAATTTTTATTTACATGTACCTAGGAACACTCACAAGAAGAAGGAAGACCCAAATAAGTAATTAGGTGTTAAGTGTATATACTGGTTGTGTATTATATACATTGTACATATAGGGAAAAGTATCTGTATTAGAAATTAAAACCAAGAACTTTAAAAAGATTTCTGTGTTAAATCACTTTAACAACCATAAACCTATATTAAGATACATAAATTTTTATGCAAAATAACTATGTTTTCAAATTTTTTTAAAGAAAAAAATTCCCCAATAAATCATAAAAACAGAAATATGTGCTTTTAATGTATCAACCTCAGTGGCCTCCAGTGAATCCTGCTCTGTTTCACATAAAGACACCCAAAAGATAAGAGAGTATGTTAATCAAATCTATTTGTGGCCTATCTCACTAATAAAAAACATCAGCATGTCATACTTCCTAAAGCTAGAAGGGTCTTCATCATGTTGCATCCACTTGCAAATAAATAATTAACTAATTAAATATGTGAGGAGAGGCTAAAGGAAGCTAAGAATTATTTTTAAAATTATTTTATTGTTGTTCAATTACAGTCGTCTGCATTTTCTCCCCACCCCCTCCAAACCCACCTCCCTCCCTTGCTTCCACCCTCCCCCTTGGTTTTGTCCATGTGTCCTTTATAGTAGTTCCTGAAAATGCTTCTCCCTACCTAAGAATCATATTAACAAGGACCATCTGTGCAGATTTCTCTCGGCCTCAGCACCCTGCCTGGCTTAGGTGATACAATGTTTCCTTTTTGGGGGCAAGGAGGGCGACTTTCCCATGGAAATTTTCTCTCTTGCTTTCAGGGAAAAAAGGAAGGTCAGAGCGCCCTTCTGGTATCTGCTCTTTTGCAAGTAACTTTGACTCAAGATAATTGATATGCCAAGCAGCACATATTGGAATGGCATGGCCCGAACTCCTTCAGTAGCCATCTATTCTGCTGGAACAAAAGTCTCTTTCAAACTGTTTAAATAAAATTTCAGTACATTGTAATTCACAGGCTAATGCAGAGGTTTGGGAATCAGAGACCTGGGTTTATATCCTAATTCCACTACTTGCTAAGTAGCTAGCTACTTGTTGACTTCCCTAAGCCTCCTTTCCCAAAATATGTACATGGTGGGGATAAAAACGTAGCTACTGTGCAGAAAGGAGTTTTTTAGCAAGCCTGAGAAAGCCATCATAAGAAAAGTCTGATTGTAAGGTGGCCCTTGGCTGGTGTCTGGGAACAAATTTTGGGAGGTTTCCCGCCATTCTCTAAAGATAAGCGAGACTCACTAGTCCTAAACTGTCTGTAAAACAATGTGGTTTATGCTGAACACTTGTTTTCCTTTTGAGAGTTTGGAATTTTGGTATATGCTTGGCAGGGAGTGCCAACAAGACCAGCCCCCAGTAAAAACCCTGGGCACTGAGCCTCTACTGCACTTTCCTGGTAGACACCATTTCCCATGTATCACAAGTTGTTGGAGGCGTTAGCGCCTCCTATGTGATTTAGGGCTCTTGGAAGTTTGTACCCAGCTTCCTCCAGATTTTGCCCCACATTCCTTTTCTCTTTGCTGATTTTGCTTTGTTATATCTTTAGCACAACAGATCTTGGCCTTGAATAAGACAGTCCTGTGTGTCCTCCTAGTGAGTGAGTGAAACAGTGGTGAAGGGCTAAAGCAAGGTGGTTTTGAGAACTCATAGACTAGATGGTTGATAAACATTGGAAATTTACTTCTCACAGCTCTGGAAGCTGGGAAGTCCAAGGTTAAGGCACCAGAACTTCTGGTGAAGTCCCTTTTCCTGGTTCATAGCCAGCACCTTCTCACTAAGTCCTCACATGGTGGAAGGGGCTAGGGAGCTCGGTGGTGTCTGTATTGGGCACAACTCCCATTCATGAGGGTTCCTGCATGATTTTGGTGGCTTCCAAAGGTCCCGCCTCCCAATATTATCGCCTTTGGGGGTTAGTGAACTCCCAGGAAAACTTCCTGGGCTCTGGTTCCTCTTCATTCCCTGCTTATCTCCCTGTCCTTTATCAGAAAGGTCCAGGACCCACCTGGCAGGAGGAACAGAAAGCCTTATTGATCAAATCAGAATTCTCTTTGTACATGGGGAGAAGGGAATGACAGGGAGCCTCCACATACTATTTTTGTCCTGACACTCATATGAATCAGAGTTGTCAATTTCAAAGATGTCACCCTGAGGTTCTCCATCTTTCATCACCAATGTCCCAAAACTTTTGGGATATTCATTTCTGAAACTAACTTAAAAACCACTCCAGAGAATATCCACTGTATCCCTTTATGATCAATTTCCCTAGAATATACCTCCCACCTGGCACCCATGTGACTTTCAGGATTTACCTCTTCAATTGTCACAGCCCTCCATTGTTCTGAGCTAAGAGAGAACTGACCGGTTAATGGCTCTCAGATGACAGTGGGTTTGTTCTGTGGAGTACTTGTGACAACAACAATGCCTAGGGATCCCTGGCCATGGGCATAGGTAGGTGCAGGAGAAAAATGGAAGAGGAAAAGAGAAAAGAAAATATATATAGAAGAGCAAAACAATGAGAGTAAAAAAAGAGAAGGCAAAATAGAAGAGAGGAAGTAGTAAAAAAAAATATGTACTGTTGAAAGCAGAAAAACAGTTATGACTCAGATTCTCTAATCTCTGAATGTAGTCAAATCTGTTACTCTGGTTCATAGAAGGTCCCCAGACACCTGCTGAAAGGCTGGGGGTGGGAGGAGGAGGCAGGAGGGTGTGAAGAGAGACTGCCCAGAGGCACAAGTTTGGGGTTTCGTTATCCGTTAAGAAGTTGCTCTGTTGATGATTAAACTTTGATAAAAGAAAGTTGGGTTATGCAGCAAGGTACTCAATCTATCAATGAGGAAATTAGCATGTCCTTTCTTTTCAAAGCCATTACCTGGTGTGTGACAGTTGACTATAATAGAATTAATTGTCATATTGCAAATAGTAGACTAAGGGACAAATGAGTGAACTAAGTGGGTGGACAGGCCTATTATAACTCAGAATACGGTTTGATTAATAGAAGGAAAGGCTAAGGAACAAAAAAATAAAGGGAAAGGACTACTTTTTAAAAAGATAGGGAGAAAATTTGATGTGGATAACTTTTTAAAAAGGTTCTAAACAATGCATGTACTGATATAGAAAGAAAAAATACCCATGTTCGTTTTCTACTCATCTTCATTTCTAAATTTCTCTGATACAGGCAAAAATCACTCCTACACATGGCTGCTGTGTGTGTGTATGTGTGTGTGTGTGTGTGTGTGTGTACATAAAACAATTTATTTCAATTACCTGAGTTAAGTAGCTAATACTTTTTCACACTGTGCATTTGCCTCCAGAGTGTAAAATAAGTTAGATGACTAATGATGGACCCAGAAATTACTACTGCATAATTTTTACCTTTAACTCTAACACAATTTTTTTTAAATTATATTTTTTCCATTATCACTTAATCCCCTTATATCCTTCCCCCCAGTAATGCCACACTCTTGTCCATGTCCTTGAGTCCTTTTTCCTTTTTGCTCAATCCCTCCACTCTCTCACCTCCCCTCAACCAATAGCTATCATCTGCTCTCTATCTATGAGCCTGTCTCTATTTTGCTTGTTAGTTCAGTTTGTTTATTAGATTCCACATGTAAGTGAAATCACATGATATTTGTCTTTCTCTGACTGGCTTATGTCACTTAGCATAATGTTCTCCAAGCCCATCCATGCTGTCGCAAAGGGTAAAAATTTCTTCTTTTTTAGAGATGAGTAGTATTCCATTGAGCAAATGTCCCATAGTTGTTTTATCTGTTCATCTACTGATGGACACTTGGGCTGCTTCCATATCTTGGTGATTGTAAATAAGGCTGCAATAAACGTAGGAGTGCTTATGCTCTTTCAAATTAGTGTTTTGGGTTTCTTTGGCTATATCCCCAGAAGTGGGATCCCTGTATCAAAAGCCAGTTCTATTTTTAATTTTTTGAGGCATCTCCACACTGTTTTGCACAGTGGCTGCACCAGTCTGCATTCTCACCAACAGTGCACTAGGGTTAGCTTTTCCCCACATCCTCATCAGCACTTGTTTGTTGATTTACTGATGATAGCCATTCTAACAGGTATGAGGTGATATCTCATTGTAGTTTTATTTTACAAAAATACATTGTAAACCTGTATAAAATCCTGTTGAAATTTTTTCATCTTTTCTTTCCATAATGGAAACCCAGAAACAAGCTGCCTGAGGAATTAATCTGAATGTTTTGGCATTATGAACCCTATTATTTGATTTTTCAAAGACAGTCTTTGCTGTTGAATCAGGAATATTCTAGTCCCTAAGAGAAATCAAGACATTGCTTACCATTTATTAGCAGGTGTGTCTTATTAATATACTCAACATTTTATGACAAGAAATTTATTTTTGAGACTAATCAGGGTCACTTGGCAAAAAGAGGTTTTGTAGGAAAGTGGTAATTTAATGATAGTTTTAAAAAATTGTTCTCAAGTAGATAACATGTGCTAGTATCTCTTATTAATCAATTGGATATCTTAGAATACAAAAAAAATTGCAAAAGGCTGATGCATATAATAAAATGTTTGTTATTGGTTCTTATTTTATAAAATAAAAATTTCCACTAAAACCACTAATAGGAAAATAAAATTTTCTACATTTATCATCTTGGTTCCTTGGCACTCAGTTTTGTTGGGATAATCTAACATAGTTCAAGATCTTGACTGCAGATTAAAAGTATATGAGGAATTTAAAAAGTATCCCAATGTCCAGGCAGCAGCCCAGCCCAGTAAATCAGAATCTCTCCAAGATGGAACACGGTATCTTCTAAAGCATCTCAGGTGAACCAATGTGCCATTAAAATTGTGATCCACCTTATTTAAGCCACCCCTGATCGAGCCTCACTTTAATCATTGCCTCTGACAGAATCACTCTTCCTCTGAAATGAAAGGGGAAGACATTGCAAATTGTACTGTTGCAAGTTAGGTCTGCGCGTCATTGTATTTCCACCTTCACTCCTGAGAGGGCTCAATAGTTCAATGACTTAATGCACATATTTCCAGCTGGAGCCATGGAAGAAAGTTGCCACCACGTAAAGATGGCAGATTCCTCCAGTGCACACAGAGGGATGCTGTGACTCATTTAGTTACATTACACAGCTCTGAGTCACCTGGCACCTGGCCAGGCAAAAGTTTCAGAACTTGATGTTTCAGATCCTTATCCAATAGACATTTTTTCCTTGGAGCCAGGGCTGAAGGTGCCTCTGACTAAATCAGCGCAGGGCTTCTCTTCTGGAAGTGGTGGGCAGCACTGCCGCTCCCCGCTTATGGGACCATATGTTACACGAAGAGGACACGTGGAATATGAGCCTCACATTATTTCTGTCTCCCGCCTTTAAGTTCAACTTAGTGGAGATAGATTTCTCTTTATTCATGGATAAAATCTGGTATCACTCTCAGTGTTAGTCACTTTTAGTTGTACAAACAGTCTCATTTTGGAAACCGAATACATTCAGTCTCACATGATAATCAAAAATCCAAACTCAAAGTCGAGGTGGAGCCACCGCCCTTCCTCCAGCCCTGGGCTGCTTCATGAGCCTGCAGTGGGGAGGAAGTCTGGGGTGCTTCCATTCTCCCCTTTCTCCCAGCTCACCTGAGCTACCTGTGATTTCTCTCTCCCTGGGCCTGAAGTAGGGAGAGGGAGAAACAACAAGGGAAAATGATGTCTGTCACTTGGTTGAACTGGGCAATGGTTAAAACTGGAATCCTTGGATGGGGTCAGCAGGTAGTTGTAGGTGATTTTTTTTTTCTTGCAGGGGAATTTTGTGGGCTCATCAGAGGTTTCTTGCTCAGTTCCTTGCTCTTGCATCTCCCTTGACCTGGGAGGATCAATCTGGCCAATGTAGCACTTTCTTCACTCTGAGATACACTGCTAAAAGATCTCGCCCAAGGCCTGCATGCCACTCCAGGCAGCCCTATAGAGTTCGAAGAACCCACACGGCTCTTCTCCTGGGCCTGCAGTGGTCCATTCTGCACTCTTGCATTCCTCAATCTGGGGTCAGGTCATCTCTGTGCAGCAGCACCCTCCTGGCTTCACATGGAGGCAGTTGCCTTTAGGTTTCCGAGGTGAGAGTCAGATACCATTCATAAGCCACTTGAGTGAAGAACCAGTCCTCTTTGTCCCTTGACTGCAGGGGGCACCACAATGCTCTCTAAGGGTTTGCCTAGAAGCCCTATTTCAAGATCCACCTCCACTATCTAGGAGGTACACCTCTAGTGTCTTAGGTCAGTCTCCCTAAAAGCAAAGCCTAAAATGGAGATTCTTGTTCAAGCAATTTATTGAGGATATATTCCCATTAGAAAAAGAGTAAGGAAAACAGGATAAAGCTGGGGGAGAGGGTGAAGCTAAGCAAGAATGTGACTCTCACTAGAGACTAGCTCAATCTTATCCCAGGGGAAAACCCTGTGGCTCAAAGTGCATTACAAAGATAGTCCCATCTTGAAGCAAGGAGTTCAGTTTATAATCTCCTGCCAATTGGACAGAGGTTTCTGGAGTGCTCGGGGTAGGCATGTGCAGCCTATAGGTACTATCTGGCTGAGGGCAATTCTATAAAGAGGGGGCAGCTGAGTGTTATGGTGGGGAAGGGGGTGGGCCAGTTGGTCAAGGGGATCTGAAAAAGGACATTAGCCATATCTACTACACCCACCCTACGCCCTCTGTCTAAAGATATTTTTTCCCCCAATCTTCTCTCATCTCTTGATGCAAGGATTGTGGAACAGATTCTTGGAGACATTTCCTTTTAAATTACTAATTGGAAGGGGAGTGTGTGTCTCGCTTGTATCTGACATCTATCACCTGGCTCCCACAATTGAAAAAAAGGCAGAAAGAGTTTCATTCGATCATTCTCTTACTCCAAAGAGTGTTCAGGTGTTTGTTTAACAACAGAGGTAACAAAGCTCAATACCTTCAGCCTACAGTACAGAGCCCAGAAAGATCAGTGAACTCAGAACCGTGTCTAGTTGCTTCCCTAGTAGATATGAAGGGCTTGTATTCTTCATATCCTTTCTCTACATAAACCCCACTTGAGATATGGCTGGTGAGAGAAGGGTGCATTCTCTGTCTACAAAATTGAACACAGCCAACTGGAACAAACCCATGAATTTTTCACAAAAAAAAAAACCCAGTAAATTGACTAATAAGCCACAGAAAATGACATTTAGAGTATCCATGACCACTGTGAAGTTAGAACAGCCTTTTGCATATCTTACTGAGATGTTCAGGAGCTACAAGGAGAATGGACAGGAGGGATGGTGATCCGGTGTGGCGGTACGGAACCAGTATCCCAAAGAAGCCCTGAGTGGGGAGGAAAGTGAGGGAAACTCACTCCAGAATAGCCACAGAAAGTCTGGAGTTCATCAGGGGTGCGGAGTAATACAGGGAGTTGATGGAATCAGCTGGTTTCCCATGCCCACTTCCTTCCTTTTCTCCCCTGTTATACAACTTCCTGATTCTTACTAAAAAGATAGGAAATCATTCATGACCCATTCCTGCCCAGGGTTCTCTCTTCAATGAATCACAAGAATGTTGGGGCTAGAAAGGGTCCTGGGCTTTATCTAAAAAAGGTTTCTTCTTTTCACATATGAGAAACTGTGGCACAAAGAGGTTATTATATAGTATTTGCAGACTAGCAATTCACTGGCCCAACCTGGCCTGCAGTCTTAGTTAGAATATGAATGAGTTGTAAGGATTGAAAAACCATATTTTTCACACACACACACACACACACACACACACACACACACATCTTCTTTTGGAAAACTGGAGACCACCAGGTCAACAAGATGTGGAAGTTCTGTAAATTGTGAAAAGTATCATGACACAGTTTTGTGGCAAACCACAGTTGGCTTGTAAAATTTTGAAAAGAATTAACAAGGCCTCAGACACAGAGCTGGCAGTCAGGAGTAAGATTCCAAGGTAGAATTGAATCTTGAATCTTGAAAGAAGAGCTGTAGTATCAGGAGAGATCTAAGGTCAGAAGAATAGTCCTAGGAGTCAGTTACGTTGCACAAGCTGGGACCTGACGTCAGAGCAGACCTAGGAGGTGGCTGACTTGTTGCAGAGCCACATGGGCTCTGTAAGTCCTTCCTTGCTGAGCTCCTAGAGCGTGGGATGGGTCTCAAGCAGTCAGTTCACTGAGAGCTTAGTGTGGAGAGAGGAGTGTCTCAGGGTCAGACAACCAAGCCAGTGATACGTTCCCAGCCAGCCCCCTGAGCCAGGCATCCCACTCACTATATCTCATTCACCTACACACTCAAATCTTCACATCGTTAGAAATTTGACTCTGCCCTGAATCTTCACTATGTCTCTTTTCGTATTTATAAATACCAAAAAATGGAACAAAACAAAGGAAGAATTCTGAGAGCTCTTCAGCTTGCAGCAGATGGAAAACGAGCCCACAGTGCTGTCATGTACATGTGAAACAATAATGGCGCTTGTCAGCTGTTACTTTTAGCAGGCATTGGGTTCGATGAAACAGCCCTGTCGTAAAAGGGGGTAAAATAAGTGACAGCTATGGAGACAGATGGTGGGAGACTTGTCTTTGTACCTACAGATACAGAGTTTTACTGAAATATCTTTAAAGGCGACTGTCTTTAAATTCTGCCTCACTAGGAGCTGGCTCTAGTTTCTAGGACATGTTGTTTTTGTTGTTGTTGTTGTTAAATTGCGGAAAAGATAAGTCATTTGATTTGGGCACAATATAACAAAAGTTCAGCTAGGCAGAACGCATAATAATTAGCAATATTTTCTGAGTCTTTGCTAAGGGGCAGGTGTCGTGCTAGCTGCTTTATGCTTCGGTTAATTCTCACAACACTATTATTATCTCTATTTGCGTGTGAGGAAGCTGAGGCTTAGAAAAATGAAGTAAGTTCTCCACATCCACATCACAGGTGAGAAGGAGAGCCTGATTTAAAGCAGCCTGGCCAGTCCCTAGAGGCAAAGTGTGTTAAGTCCTCTCCAGCGGCACAAGCCCTGACAAGGCCACTTGCTACTTGGCTGCCCCAGCCTCCAATACCAAAGAATTCCAGGCTACCAGAGTAGTTGATACGTTGCACTTATGGTCTCAATTAATGACCTCCCTGTGCACATGCCCTTCCTGATGAGACTTGTAATTATAACCATAAGGGCAGCCAGGCATAAAAATGGCTAATGTTTAGTCAGTGCTTACTATGTATTAAGTACTGCTGTAAGCCCTTTATGTGGACCCTGGCATTTATTTGGTTATTCAGTTATTTGTTTGCTAATAAATTGGTTATATGGAATGAACAGTAGTTTTCCATGCAATATAAATATAGATATATAAAAATGTATACAGGGTGGGGCAAAAGTGGGTTTATAGTTGTTCATATGGAAAATAATACAGTAATTAATACATAATAGTACAAAAATAAACTGTTTTGTGTACTCACAACTGTAAACCTACTTTTGCCTCACCTTGTATCATACAAATACATATAAAAAGCTGAAGTACCATTTAAGCACTCCTTAACCCGTATTATCTTCACACCAATGTGCTAGTTTGAGTTTGAGGTCCTGTGAGTAGAGAGTCATTTGATAAAGCAAGAATAAGAGGATAGAGATTATTTTACTCTGGGCAATTCTGAACTAGGTGACGGTCTGGCTGGCTATCCTTCTCTGCGGCCCCTGTTCTCCGATCCCCGCGCCCACCCGTCGTCTTCCCTTGGCCTGCCCAGGCCCTCCAGGGTGGTAACTCCACAGGATGTATCAAACTCCTTCTCCGTGCCATATGATTCAAACCTTGACATCAATCAAAATCTGCTTTGCTCACTGTAGAAATTTCTGATAGCTCTTTGGAGGGATATAGTAATCTCTCTACTCAGGAATTTGTGGAGAGAAACAGAATGGTTCCAGCAGTTGCGAGAGGGGCATGTTATTCTGAGCTAGGCAGCCGTCCATCCCTCCATCCCTCCATCCCGGAGCCGCTTCTTCTGCCCCTCCCTTGGCCCCGCCTTTAATCACAGCTTCTGAACGCAAGATACCCTAAAGGTGCCACCCTTTTTTTTAGCTACAGTCTCTATGGTAGTATCAGTGGAAACTTTGGAGGTAGGAAGTCGTGATTGTTCTTCATATTTATAAGTCAGTTCGTCTGATATGCAGTAAAAACATGGAAAGCTTTAAACATTGGTAGACTTCCACCCAGCAATTATTTCACACTCCAGAGATTTTCTTTAAACAGTAAGTGAATAAGCACATAAGAATATTTGTCCCAAAAGGCTCCGCTGTACTGCGAGCACTTGTCCCTGAGAACGCTAGTCAGCTAGTCTGCTGCTCTGTGCGTCCCACCCTTCCCCACGCAGCTTTTAGGCCTCTGGAAATGCACATACCCGAAAGCCCGCGTAGGACTTCCGGTCCACCACCCTGGTGGATGGCACCTTCAAGGAGGTGGAGCTTTCAGACTACCGAGGCAAATACGTGGTCCTCTTTTTCTACCCATTGGATTTCACTTTTGTGTGCCCCACGGAGATCATCACTTCCAGCGAGCATGCCGAGGACTTCCGCAAGCTGGGCTGAGAGGTGTTGGGGGTCTCTGTAGACTCGCAGTTCACCCACCTGGCTTGGATTAACACCCCCCTCCCTCCCCCAGAAGGGGGAGGCTTGAGCCCTCTAAATATCCACCTGCTGGCTAATTTAACCAAAAGCTTGTCTCATGATTATGGCGTGCTGAAGAAAGACGAGGGGATTGCCTACAGGGGCCTCTTTATCATCAATAGCAAGGGTGTCCTTCGCCAGATCGCCGTCAATGATTTGCCTGTGGGAAGCTCGGTGGATGAGGCTCTCCGGCTGGTCCAGGCCTTTCTGTACACAGATGAGCATGGGGATGTTTCTGCCTCTGGCTGGAAGCCAGGCAGTGACACCATCAAGCCCAACGTGGATGACAGCAAGGAATACTTCTCCAAACACGACTAGGCTGACAAACAAGCACCAAGCTTGGGCTCTTGGCCCCCACCTGGGTGCCCCGTGCTGACCCAGGAAAGCCCAGATCTGCTCTTTCCTATTCCACAGTCTGTGACCCTAAAGGGCTAGTCCTAGGCCTTTCCATATTCCTAGCCGAGTGGTGACCCATCCCCGGGTCCGCCCAACCACGCACAGGCCTAGAGGTGACCAATAAAGTATTACGGACAGAAAAAAAAAAGAATGTTTACCCAAGTGTTTTTTAAAATATGGGAAAAAGGCAACAACCTGATTTTCCAAAATAGAAGATCACTGGAGATTTTCCCAAAGTGTGTTATTTATAAAATAAATTTTTAAAGATTGTCTTTAAAGGCTGTAGGGGAAGTTGAGGAACATTTCTTAAATAACATGAAACAGTTTTGATGGGGCTTTGCTGTCAGTTTATAGTCCTTGGGAGTCCTGGCTTACCAGGGCAGGGCCAAGGTCAGGGGCAGAGGCAGTCCTCCGTAGGTGCAGGTGATAAAGGGTGCACTTTCCGTAGAGCATGTAATAAGAAGAGTAATTTAAATAATAAATTCAAAAGATTGGTCTGCTTTTTGTTATCACATGTTGGCAATTTTAAGGAATACCAATGAGAAAATGTTCTTCCCTGAAAAAATATTTTGTTCATTTAAATAATTGCTGTGGTTAGTTTGGAGTTTGAATAAATATATTTAAGCTTCACATTAGTATATTTTGTTCTTACCCTTTAATAAACATTGTATTTTGTATGGAGGTTAATTTGGAGAGCTAATAGTTATGCAGTGGCTGCCTCTCTCCATCCTTTCTTTCTCTCTCCTACTATATGAGCCCGTGAGCACCACTCCCCCAAACACACACACGCACAGATTCAGCCACAAAGCGTCTTGGGAGAATACATCTTTAATGTTCAGAAACATTTGAACTCACTTCGGGTGCAATTTCTATTTTCAGCTCCTTTGGTACTACATGTTTTCTCATTTAAACAAGTAGCTTTGAAATAAACCATCATAGGTGGTAACTTTAAAAACAAAGAAACTGAATTTGCCTTGATTCAATTCTAACATTCTCTGTGACCACTCTGAGTTTTCTAATTGTATTAAAATTTTAAAGAGTGATAAAGAGCACAAAATGCAATACGTGATATTTTTGTTAACTGCAAATTTTAGTTCATGCATGAAAATAGTTTACTGAATTTATCTCATTTTAAAACTAAAATTTATTTGTCTTTTAAAATTATGGTTTGTTTTAAACCTAAAAAATCATGAAAAAATTTATATTTCTGATTACTACATAACTATTACTAAAAATAACCTTGTCTAATATACCAGAAGGGTACTAAAAACTTACCAGGTATCAAATAACCTAGGTATGTCATTCTATTCAGGGAGAACCTACTAAGAAGCCAAATGTTACAAAGATTTATCTGAGACATGTGAAAATGGTTGGTGGAAAAGCAATCTGACACTGCATGTGTTAGCTCTTCAGGAAAAGAATGCCAGGCCACATGGGTATACAATGATCAACTCCATCCTCTGCTTGCACAATGTGTCCAACAGCAGCCAGCAATGACATCCGTCTACCATCAGGGCAGGTAGTGCAACTCATCAGCAATTCTCAAAACTTTCAGAAACAACCAGTGCTTCCAAAGCTGACTTGTTTGTTTAAGGGTAGCAAAAGCACTAAGGGAGACTTCTAACATCTACTGTATTCATGAGCAGATGGAATTCAAAGCAAACTACTGGGACAGTAATATGGCATCCTAGAAGAAGCACAGATTTGGGAGAAGACATGGGCTTTTGTTGTGGCCCTACCTAAATTACTCACTGTTAATTCTTTCAAAATATTTACTGATCCTCCACTGTGTAGGCCCTGGGAATACAATGATATACAAGACAGACATGGTCCGTGACCCAAAGGAAGGAGACTCATTGGCCACCAAAGTAAAAGTTAACAAATGGGTGAACACTTTTGTTGTTTTAAGTACCAGGAAGGAAACACACAAATGGCTTCCCATAGCTCCTAGAATAAAAACCAAACTTCTTGATATGATCCCCACCATCCTCTCTGACCACATCCAACACTTCTGCCTTGCTAGATCTGTCTGCTCCAGCCACAACCTTTTTTAGTTCCTTAAATGCACCAAACATTCCTGTTTCAGCATCTTGACATATATTGCCCACCCCCACTCCTATATATCCTTCAGATCTCAAGACAAATATCTGGTAGAAGAGACTTCCCCGATGTCCATATATCTGTACTTTACATGTCCCGTCCCCTGCATACATATGATCAACAGCCAGTCCACATAGCCATGTAGCATCCTGGGCTTTTTTTTCATTCCTATGTAAATATTGATTTTTCTGTGGAATCATTTGTTTAATACCTGTGTTCTCTCCCACCACAATCTACCACCACCAGACGTGTAAACTTCATGGGGGCAAAGTTCTCTATTTGACCCACACCTTTGAATTCCCAGGTTTGGGCACAAAAAAATTTTGTGAAATGAATGAATAGAGATAAGCATAGATGGATATGTAACTAAACTAAAAAACCTGCCACCAGGGATGAACCTAAAGATAAATCTTTGGGGAGGAAAGCCTGGCTATCCAAAGAACTTCCTCATTCGTGCTTTCCTTTGACTGGCCTGGCAGGTCAGGTAGTTGTTATTGGGAGTTTTTTCTTTAACAAGTTCCCTATATACATATTTTTTGCTTTCTTTTACTTCTTAAAACATTTACATTTATTTTTTTTCTTTTTATCATTTGGGCTTTAGCTCCATTTTAATTTCAAAGCTTTCCATTTCAAAACTTTAATATCTTATTTCACCAACACTTAGTCTTTTAAAAAATTAGAAATACTTTATTCTATTTTTATCAACTCCTAATCTTACTTTAGAATATTTAGCTCTAGTCTTAACTCTTTTTTGTCTCACTGCTTTCAGTTCTTTCTAAATCCCACTTCAAACCTATTTTTAAAGTAGATATTATTTTTCATAATTTATTTTTAATTTGTTGATGTGCTTATTTTTAATTTAATGATAGATTTAAGCATTTTTTGACTATGTGACCTATCATTTATTTGGAGTTTCACCCCATTTGTTTTCACCTCTCTCTTCCTCTCCATCCCTCTTCTTCACCCCAGTGCTTCTCTCACTCCCACTTCCTCATTTGTATTTGCAGTGATCAGGAAGTTGGAAGTCAGAGAGATGTCAGCAGTGGAGAGAGTTTGCTTTATGAACATGGAAGGGTGAATTTATCTTTTTTCCACTAGTTTTCCCTGCATTGGCCTCTTAGTTTACTTCATCGAATTATTCTCCAGACTTGTTGAAAATAGTTTTCCAGACAACCTCACTGTGGAAGATTTGGCAGACTCAGTTAATTCTCTTCAGGAGAACAACCCCCATTCTGTAGTTGGAATATTATATTTGTTAGAATGGTGTTGCTTGTTAATATCCCTTGCCATCTATTCCTTAGATGAGAATTTGGGGGAAGCTATGCCAACCCCATGCCCAGGATAAAAGATAAATCATTTTATCTTCTCTACGTAGGGGTTCTCTAGGTTGACATTCTTCAAGCCTAATACTGGTGAAGTGCTGACAAACTTCTCAGTGAATCCTTACAGGATGTTTCCAAGTAGGGAATCTGCAGCCAGTACCTGGCATCACTTTAAACTAGCTTGCATTCATCGTTTTTCCACGGATGTTTCATTTCCCTCCCCTTCTTGGCAGGTTGAGAGGAGGAGTCTCTGGTCAGTGACTCGCCTCAACCCTCGTCCTCTTCCTGAGGGCTAGTGGAAGCTGAAGAGTGTGGGCTGAGGGCAGTCTCACAGTTTTAAAAAAGAGGAACACTCATCTCCTTGCTTCAAGGTTAGTTTAAATTTTACATCATATACCTGATCTTTGAGACTGACTCAGAGGGGGGGATTTCTAGGAGGTAATAGAGAGCTCCCTTGCTATCTACTCATAGGACAAGGGTCTCTCTAGCATTCTAAGAAAGTCTTTCTGCCAGAAATTTAGGCTGAGTTAGTAGAATATTTTGCTTTTGCCCCAGAGGAGAGTTGGATGCCAATCTGGGAGATCAGAATCCCTGAATGATGCCCTGATCATGTAGTCACTCTCCACCTCTCCTCCTCAGATCTAGCACTGGGCTCCTTTGTAGACTTCTACCAACACGGATGCTTTTCCTCAAGGAGATTTGTTTCATGCCATGTTGTTGGATAGACTAAATCCTTTCCCACCCAGTTTCAGGGAAAGAACCACTCTTATAAAGTAGACCTGCAGGTTCTTATTGTCTTGCCATTCTTAAGAACGGTCCTTTGAAAATTTTCCTTTGACCAACTCGCTGACTAGCCGCGTTCCGGCACTGGTGATGTGGAGCTGAAGATTCACCTTTGTTTCTCAACTACAAAATGGGGATGATAAGACCTATTTATCCAAACACACACACACACACATACCAGTGCCTGGCATACATGAGAGGTAGTTAATAAAATCTAGCTATTTTTATTAGAATTATAATCCTTCCTTTTAGAAGTAGATCTGAGTTTTTAGATTCATAGGTCTATACTTCCTGGCACAAGAAAATCCAACATACCTGATTTACAATCTTTTCAGGAGGCCAAGCCTTTCTCATACTTAAAAAATTTGTTGGGTTAGTCTTGTATTTTATTTTTTATTTTTTAAAAGAATTACATTTTAGCCCTGGCTGGTATAGCTCCATGGATTGAGTGTGGGCCTGTGAACCAAAGGATCGTGATTTGATTCCCAGTCAGGGCACATGCCTGGGTTGCAGGACAGTTCCCAGCAGGGGACGCACAAGAGGCAACCGTACATTGATATTTGTCTCCCTCTCTCCTTCCCTTCCCCTCTAAAGATAAATAAATAAAATCTTAAAAAAATAATTTTAAAAAAAGAATTACATTTTAATCCTAGTTTTAGAAAGTGGGAATTGTCCTTAATTTCCATTGCTTGAGCCAAGGCTGGTATGGTGGTATCTACTGGCTCTGAGAGAGTCCCAGGTCTGGAGCACTTTCCATGAGAGATGTGAGTTATTCCCTGAACCCTGGCATGCTTATGTATGCAAAATAACCTGCCATCTGATTCACTGCAGTAGATGCCTCCAGTATCTTTTTCAACCTAAAATTAGATTGCTCACTACAAAAATCTACAGCTTTAATTTGGCAGAGTGTTATTTTAATGCATAATGTAGAAATTTAGTGTTTTGTGGGTATGGAAACTTTTAGGGAATGAAAATCACAGGGAAGCCCAAAACTACATATCTTGTTATAAGTCTAAAACAAATTTAGGTCATTTTGAGTGAAGTAGGTCTGGGACAAAGGCCTCATTTCTCAAGAATGGAAATGTCTTTAGAATTATGTAGAAACAAATTAGTTATTATAGTGGTAATAGTAATTAATTTATCGGGACCCTACCAAGTGGCAGTTCAGTTATATTCTAGTTCACTAAACTGACAGTCTTAGTATCTTGAATTCAGAAGACTGTGGGAAGTGATTCTATGTTATCAAATATTATTTGAGTACAGTGAAGGAAACAGATTTAGGGAACTAATTCCTTGCTCTGACCACCTGTTTGCGAAAATGCAGGCAGATGCGCTTTTGTTAAAGGGGCCTAAAGTCCAAATTTATGTAAACTCTTAAAGACAAGGTCCTAATCCACACACAAGTAAGATCATTGATTTATGACAAGTCTCTGAGTTCAGTGGAGAAAGAACAAGCTTCTCAGTAAATGGTCTGGTCAACAAAATATTGCTATGGAAATAATGACTCCCACCTCACATCATACATAAAAATCACTTGAGTTAAGTTGTAGATCTAAAACTGAAAGGCAAATCTCTAGAGATTTTCGAAGAAAATATAGAATATCATCATATCCTTGGGTAGAGCTAAGATTTTATAAAAATGACACAAAAACATAAGAGAAAAATGGATAAATTTAGTTTTACTAAAATCGTAAACTTTGGTTCATTAAAAAACACCATTAAGAAAATGAAAAGACAGGTCACATAGTGGGAGAAGATATTTGCTATATTTATATCCTGCAAATGACTAGTAAATAACTACTAAAAGGCAGATAATCCAATAGAAAATGAGCAAAAGGTTTAGACAATCACTTCACAAAAGAAAATAATCTGATGTTCAATAGGTATAAGAGAAGACACCAGAAGAATTCACACTGCACTGTGATGAAATACATCTCACCTGAATTGTTCATGTTAAAAGCATGAGCAACATGAAGTGTTGGAGAGGTGATGGAGCAACTAGAACTCCAATGGGATTGTAAATCCACTGTGGAAAACTATTTGGCTGAATCTACTAAAAGCTGAACACACACATACTCTACGACTCAACAATTCTACTCTTTGGTATAACCCCAACAGAAACTTTAAAAAACAAATTCAAGAACATTCACTATAGCACAACATATAATAGCCATAAGTTGCAAAGAAACCAAATACCCATCAATAGTAGAATAAATTAACATAAAATTTAAATACTATCTGAAGGTGAACTTTTTACAACTACCTGAAGCAACATGGGTAAATCTCAAACTTACTATTTAGTGAGAGAAGTCCAGCACACACACAAAAAGCACATTTTGGGTGATTACATTTATGTAAAGTTCCAAAACAGGAAAAATATGATCTAGTGTTAGAGGTATGCATAACGATGCTAGTAATAACTAGAAGAGTAATAACTAGAAGAGGGTCCACAATGGGCTTCTAGGACACAGGTGTGTTCACTTTGTAAAAACGCATCAAACTGTACACTTGATTTGCATGTGAACTTTTCTGTGTATATATTACACAGCAATAAAAACTTTACTTAAAAAAGGTAAGACCTAATGGAGGAAAAATTCAAATGAGCTTGGTTGAGTTGAGAGGTTGTCCTATGGTCTCAAAAATGGAGAAAATCAAAATGTATAGGCATATACGTTGAAAACAAAACAACAACAGAAAAGATACTAACATTGACAGAGGTCATCACTAAATAATTGGATCTAAGGTAATTTTTTTTCCTGTTTGCAGCTCTTTCCAAATACTCTTCAAGGAATCTGTATTAGTCTTGCCATCTGGCCCCTGAAGACAAAGCAGAATACTAGAAGACATTGTTTTATCCTCAAAGCATTGGATCAAACTATCTACAGTCATCTCTAACTTTCTTGTTGCAAGGTGTTATGAATTTCATTCCAGGTATCTACATGCCTTCCAGGATTGTCGGGTTTATAGTTTAGAGTTAACTATGTTTGGAGTTATATCCTTTTGGAGAATCATAGGAAATAAATAAATATTAAGATCCAAGGAAGTAATGTGGGAAAATCAAGGAAGGCTTTCTGAGGAAGATGGCATTTGATCTGAGTGTCAAGGGATTCTCAGGAATTTGTAAAGCACTGTGGGAGCAGAGGGATGAAGGGCAGAAGGGTCATTGTAGACCAAGGAGATAGCTCATGCAAAGCACAAAAATAGTGACAGTCATAGGCCAGGAAGGAGTTAGCATCATCATGGAAGAACAGAAGGCCAGAACACTGGAAAGGAATGGAAGCCCCAACATTCGTGAGTCGGTACCCATGTCTTACATTGTGTTTATGGATATAGTAATAAGAAATGCCAAATGTTGTTCATTGCATCAGATCGTGCATATGCAGGTTGAGTCTTCAATTTTTAAATTGTTTTTTAAATGTGTTTTACAGCAATAAGTTAATAACAAACACAAAGTTTTCCATATTAGCATTTATACTGGAAGCCATGAAGTAATCAGATGGAATAAAACCAGTCTTTGTAGAATATTCTCAAACCTTAAATTATTTAAATTGATCAAAATTCAAGCATGGATATAACTGGTATTATGCAAACTACAGAGGACTCTCAAAATCCCTTTCCCTAGAATTATAGAATAACTTGATACCAACAATCAGCTCCTCACATGAGACGAATTTTCAAGGAGATGATGTTACATTCAGGGATATCAGCCTTGTAAGGACATCTATTATGATGATGAATAGATGCAGACAAATGTCTGTAGCCTGTCATTCAACAGCTCTCTGGGTTTGCCAAAGAACCACTTAAAAATGCATCAGTGCACTCTTTGAGCTAATGGAACAGACTCTTAGTAATTTCCGAAGACAGGAGAGAAGGAACAGAGAGAGGGTGGTTCTTCTGCTACTTTCCACGGCTTCCACACCAACATAACCAGAGGAGTAAAGGCAGCTTGCTCTCTGGGCAGGATCAAGCCTGGAGGAAAAATCCAAACCACAGTCCACTCTTTCTTCTCACTTTTAAGTACCCCAGGGAAGTGGAGGCAGTGAAGGGTACACTCAAATGCACCAGCTTGTGATTGGCTCTGGGGATGAATTCAGCAGGACAGATAGTGGCTGTGTAGAGCTGGTTTCCACACTCCCCTGGCTGACCAGTGGCCAATGTGAATACTGAGGCAACCCGAGATGCTGTGGTGGAACAGGCAATCTCTGCTTTAAGGTTCAGTTCCTGGCAAGGAAGCTGCAGCATGAATCACCTTGGGGCAGATTCCTGACTGTACAAGAGCTATAAATTGAACGGTACAGCACTTTGTTGCTTTCACTGGTTCTGACATTAGCAGAAAGAGCTGAGTAATCAGACCAAAGGCAGTGGAAGAAAAAAATAGAAGGGGATTAATATTGAACATCTTCTCTGTGCCAGGCACAGACAAGAAGTCTCTGCATGTGTTATGGGGGCAGCATGGTGATGGTTATGATTCTGAGTTTATCATTTGCTGGCTGTGTGAAGTTGGACAAGCTCCTTAAACTCTACCTCCTAAGGCCATGTGGGAAGGCAAAGAGAATCCTTGTTCACATGGCAAATGCTGAGTGCTCTGAAAAAGGTATTTTTAGTTGCTGTCATTACCATTTACTCCTGAAACCAGCATCATTACCCATATTACAGGTGTGGACGCTAAGTCTCAGATCAGAGAGATAGGAGGCTTACCCCAGGGGCAGAAGCTTGGTACCATGATTCCAACCCAGTGTCGTGCCAGAATTTGTACCTCTTACCACTCTAGACCACACTGCCTTGATCAGTTAGCTTTGAAAAAAACAATTACAGAAGTGAAATAAGCCAGTCAGAAAAAGATATATACCAGATGATCTCACTCATATGTAAAATCTAGTGAACAAAATAAACTGATGAACAGACTGACAGCTGTTGGGGGGAGTGGGGGAGGGAGACTGGAAGAGCTTAACCAAAGAACATATATGCATATATGCAAAGCCCATGGACACAGACAACAATGTGGTGCAGGCAGGGGTAGGGTAGAAGTGGTGCACATCTATAATAGTGTCAACAATAATTTATTTTAATATTTAAAAAAAGCAGCAATAATGGGCTTGTTTGCAAATATCCATGAACCAAAGGTCGGCATGGTCTATTAGTTAGGGTTCTCCAGAGAAAAAAAACAATAGGATATATATGTATTATAGATATAGATAGAAAGATTTCAAGAAACTGATCCATGTGTCCTGGCCAGTATAGTTCAGTTGGTTGGAGCATCATCTCATAAACTGAAATGTCATGGGTTCAATTCCCAGTCAGGGCACATGCCTAGGTTTGCGGGTTTGGTCCCCAGTTGGGGTGTGTACAAGAGGCAATCAATCAATGTTCATCTCTGACATTGATGTTTCTCTCCATCTCTTTCTCCCTCTCTTCCCCTCTCTCTAAAATTAATAGGCATGTCTTCAGGTAAATATTAGAGAGAGAGAGAGAGAGAGAGAGAGAGAGAGAGAGAGAGAGAGAGAGATGGGGGAGGGAGGGGGAGGGAGGAAGGGAGGGAGGAAGGAGAAAGAAAAAGAGGGAGAAAGAAAGAGAGAGAGAAAGAAATTGACGTATGCAATCATGGAGGCAGGCAAGTCTGAAGTCTTCAAGGAAGGCTGAAGGCTGGCAGGCTGGCATATGGAGTTGCTGTTGCAGTCACAAATCCAAAGGCAGTCTGGAGGCAGAATTCCTTCTTCCTCAGGTGACCTCAGTCTTTTTTCTCTTAAGACTTTCAACTGATTGGATGAGGCCCATCCACATTACAGAGGGTGATCTACTTTTCTCAGTGTTCACGGATTTAAATATTAATCTTACCTTTAAAAACTGCCTTCATTTTGACATCCAGACTGATGTTTTACCAAATGTTTAGGTACCATGGCCCAGTCATGTTGACACATAAAATTAACCATCACACATGGGGAGCAGGGATCTGTGGCAAATATGAGCCCAGAACCAGAATGGTTGAGTTGAAGCACTGTCCTTAATCAAAATGCTTGGGTTTGGACTGGGTTTTGTCACTAATTTCTTAAAAGCCACATATCTCTTATGCATTTTTGACTAGTCGGATGAACTAAGAAAATGAAACAAAGCTATAGTGAAAAATCTAGCCTGTGAGCTCTTAACAGCAAAGATAAAAACAGCTTCAGAAAGTGAGGTCCTTTTTCCCAAGTGACTGTTTTACCAAATCCAAGATCAAGGGTGAGCTGTTATTGTAAAAAAAATTATTTTTAAATAAAACTTTGTATGTCTCCCCTCTGTTTCCTGTCACTAAGCTGTGAAACTTATTCATAGCAATACAGAGTCATTTAAAACAGTTATTGGGATTTTTTGGAAGATAAAAATTAGTTTATTTTCTAGACAAAATTGGAAACCACTTATAATAATTCAAAAATATCAATTGCCTCAAGTGATATCCGCAATAGAATAAATTTGTTGCCTTTCCCCTGTGAAAGTGGTCTTCCAGATCCTCAGTCAAGAAGACATGCTTCTAGTCTCCTTTCCTGGCTTCAGGGTGTTGGAAAATAGAGGGGGTTTGTTCAGATCCTCCTGCCCTCACTTGCAAGGCCTTGTATTTGGGAGAGAGCTATGTTCAACTGAGGAAGTGATCTTCAGCCAAGGAATCCCACTGAGATAACTGGCTGGGTCAGAGCCTGCTGGTTGGTCCCCTCTCTTCTTACTAATAGAACCCAGTGTTATTTGGGGTGGCAACATGCCCAGATAAAGAACAACATTTCCTAGTCAAGGGATGAGTCCTCTTTGTCTATTTCCCCTTGCTCCTGGAATGTAGATGTGATGGTTGGCATTATAGCAGTCATATTGAATTAAGAAGTAACCTTGAGGTTAGCAGCTACACACAATGGAACTTCTTTATAAAGCTTCAATACCTGTTGTGGGTTTCCTACCTCCGGAGTTCTTTCCTGTCAAAGAAGAAACCTTTGTGCTTTTACACTGCTGTAGTGAGATCTCTGTTTCTTTCAGCACAATGTAGTTATTACTGAATCACTAATCCAGGCAGTAATCAAAGCACTAAACTTCCTTAACAAGCTTCACTGAAGAGTAATAGAACATAGACTCAATAGAATTTCAAAATCCATTGGGTTTTGATATATGGGGCAATTTAAATAATCCAAAGAAAGAACGTTGTTGGGCCTTATTACCTTTATCCATAAAATAAGGAACTATTAGACCTGGAAAAGTACTTTAGAAATTCTAATCTAACTCTGCCCCACCATCCATCTCACAGATGAGGAAACAGACGCCCAATGTTTAATCGAGCAAAGATACTCAATAACTGGGCCAGAACCTGAACACAAACCTCCTAACACCGGTCCATTACCCCATGGTTATTTTCAATTCTTGATCTGCAAATGGAGGCATAATCTGGGTGCTTTACATAACCATCAAAGCAACCAGGAACCATTGTACACACTGGAGTAGTGTTCATCTGAATACCATTTTGCCTACCATGTAACATAACTTTCTCCAACATGCAGTTTGTCAATTTGCTGCTAGGAGTCAAATAATCTGAGCTCACACCACAGTGCCATTCCGCATGTGAACATCACAGAACAATCCTCACCCACTGTCTGAAGCCTCTTAGTGCCAATTCTTGTTAGCTGGACACACATTATCTACAGGCCCAGCAAAGAAAGGGGCCCATTTGGCAGTTATTCATCTTTGTCAGATTTGAAGCTGTTCTGCAAAGACACTTTAATTAGGCAGTGGGAGAGCTGCAACATTTAGATGCAGCTCCTAAATGGGAAGCTGAGAATTTCAGGACCGAGGGAACTCCTGGCTTTGTGAAATTCAGCGTGGTTCAGTGATTTCTTGAGGCTCAGTCTTTACCTCTAATCACACTTCTGACAGCAGGGTTTGAAGACAGAACATGGGTTCTTTGATCATGGTTTAATGAACTCAAGTTATGTATTATATGAATTGTGGCTGTTTTGATTATTACCTTCAGTTTTTCCAAAAGTGTTAAGAGACAACTCATTTTAATGGAAGCCATTACAGTTCATGAACAGTGTTTTTTGTACAATCAAAGCAATAAACCATAATCAGAGCAATGTTCTGTGTGTCCTCTGCTTGCTTACAGAAAGCTGAGCAGTAGCTCAGTTGCTGGGCATCATTGTCTATACTTTACAGTGAAAACACTGCAACAGAAAGATTTGGTCACCACCTTTTGAAAAACAGAGTTAGAACTCGAAGCCAGTACCCAGGTCACATTTTAGCAATTGTTCAAATGAAAAATAACAATTTTTACTTTCTGATCTTTTGGTCTGCATCAAATATTTTGGCAATAGTTATAGCATCTTGTGAGTGAGAGTCTATTGAAAAGAGTTTGTCCAGCATTAGGGATGGAGAAGTGGAAGATACCTGTGGTAGAACAAAGAACACTGGGTGAGAAATTGAGACTAGATTTCTTCCCTCAGCTCTGTGCCTGACAACTGCTCTGACCTTGAACAAGCCACCCCATGTCCCTAGGCCTCCAGTTCCTCATCCACAAAATGAAGTCTTAGTATCAGGCACCTTACATCAAAAAAGATATTTTGCAGAATCTCAATGCACAAAACGGACAAGAGCAGAGTGCTCTGGTGCAGGAGAGGCTGAGCAGTCCGGCGCCTCTGGCCCTTGCTGTGCTCTTCCTGCGGGGATCCCTACCTCACAAGGGCTCTTTCTAAGCATAGGGCATTGATCTGGAAATTCACCTCCAGTGCTATGTTTTAATATTTACTTCCTCTCTCTTAGGCTTGTGCAAAACTAGAAGAAAACTGAGGTACATGGAAAGTTCAGGCAATACTGTTATTTACCTAGCACTTAACCTTGCTTTTTCTCCTAAGACATCAAGCAAAGCTCAATCTTGTTGTATTTCAGGAAGGGAACTATTTCTCCAGTGCCCACTGGGGGACTTTACCTTGAGTGTTTGACAGCTGACACCTGATGTCTATTGGCTCCTAAGGGGAGAGAGGTCTTCATGAGCAGGCCCTTTGGGAAAGTGGGGGATATTGTCTAAAACTCAAAAAAATACTGACCTCCCTGCCCCGTACAAGTGTGGAGAGGACTCACCAACTCTCATTCAGGAAGAATCCAGAGCTCCTTGGATGATGTGGGAAAGATGAAATATTACCTGCCGACACAGAAACACCACCAGTGATGCCTGTATTAATAGGCAACTGGAGTGATGCCGCTTTAGGGAAGGAGATGTGCTGGTTTTCCAGCCAAGGATTAAAACTGGAGAAAGCTGTGGGTGGGTGCAGGAAGTACCTAGAGCAGTATGAGTGTGTAAATTTCAAGCATGTTTCTATTTTTAATGCTGGCTGGATCTACATTTCAGTCTGTTCAAAGAGTATACCTTATGAGGAAATGGTGATGATATGAATATTAGCACATCTTTTGCATTCCAAATCACAACCTTCCTAAAGATTTAACTTTTCCAACAGCCTGTCTGCTGATACTTTGTAGTAACCAGGCTAACTATGTTATATAATAGTTTTGCTGGGATTAAAATATTTTACTCATTTGAAAGCTTCTAATGCAAGAAAAGCTTATTAAATGAATTGGTATTTTTATACATGTTGGTAATTTGGAACTATGGTTTTATAAGGAAAAAAATGTGTTTTCCTCCTGGTATCAGTTTTGTGTTAAATGTCCCTCCAGTGTGTGCCAGTGGGTCCCCAACTCTTTGATGGTCAGAGTTCCTACAGTCTTTTCAAAAAATAAAGGCTTTGACCTCATTCACAGATATTCTGATCCAGAGGAGTCTAAAATTCTGTATTTTCAAAAAGGTGACTCTGTCAATGGGCCAGTTTTGGAAATTACTATGGGAAAAACACAATTAATAGGTGCAATCATTCAACTGACCTTTCTATAGTCATAATAGGGAGATTCATCACAAAATAACATTTTTTACAACACTATGGGAGTGCTTACTGTTAGCAACTGGACTGTTTCTGAAGAAAAATGCCACTGTGTTTGCTGAAAAATAAAAATTAATATCTGTTGCAGGAGTTAGTTGGAGCAAATGCTTTCTTGTATCTACTGGTACCTGGCACAATCATTTGAGCTCCCACATCTAGATTAATTCCTAATGGTACATCTAACTTCTAATGCTGTGCAAGCACCTTTAGTACGCTCCTGGCCTCTCCCACCCAGCTCATCTTCCCAGAGAAGGGGAGTTGACTTCAACTGATTGATGAGATTTTTGATGAGGAAACTGGGCATACAAAGCCCCACCCCTTCCTTGTTTCTCTTCCCCTTGAAGACAATTTCCTGGCTGACTGACTGTAAGTCACATGTCTCTTTGTAGGTTTTAGCAATCTTGGCCAAGATAGTTTGGTCTGTACCAAACCCAGGAAAGGGAAAAGAGTGTTAGGTAGGGGACCCTCTTTAAATATACCAACATACTCCTGTGAAGTCATTGTTTTTATTATTTCTGTTTTAGAGATGAGTAAATCAAGAGTCAACAGCTTACCTCCCTTTCCCAAGACAACTTGAGCCATAAGAGGAAACCCTGAATCATGTACACAGTTCTGCTGACTTCAAATAACATACTTGAAAAAAAGGTTGCATATGGACTTCAGTTATTACTGTATCAATTTTGGTTCATTATTGTAAATAATTTACCATACTAATGTTAGGTGTTAGTAATGGGAAAGCTGGATGCGGGGTATATGGGAGCTCTCTTTCTATCTTTGCAATTTTTCTGAAAATCTAAAACTGTTCTAAGAAATAAAGTTTACTTTTCAAAAAATTCCATATAAAATGAATGGCATAATAAGAAACAATATTATTTCTGAATATTTTTCTGGGGGCTAAATGAAAATAATAAAACTTCCAGTTGGAGTAGACCTGCATTGCCTCACTTCCGGGTCTGGCGAAACATGGGGGTTTCAGAGGCTCTAGAAGACCTCAATTGGAATTGCAGCTCTGTGACCTGCTGCCAGTTACTTAACCTGAGTCCCAGCTTCCTCACCTACACAAAGGGGTCAGTACCTGAGTAATGAGATGGCTGAATGAATTTAAATAATATAGTAGCAGCTATTATAATTTAGTGTCTAAAATAATAAAAGTACCTAGCACAGTGCTTGACACAGACTAAACACCCCATCCTCTGTCCATCCATCTTCATTCTGATTCAGTGCGTGGGGGGTTGAGCCAAGAATCTGCTTTTTAAATAAATGCTTCCCAGGTGATTCTGATGGTTTGGGAACTATTAGTGAAGCTCAACCTCACCTGCAAGCGAAGTACTTCATCTGGCTGCCTGGACTATCAGAAGCAGCCTCATGGACTAGATTTCAAACCTCATTCACCACTGAGGCTTTTCTCCAAGTTCATCTGTATGGTCTTCATCTGGCATTTCATCAAACCAGGGGTGCTGGCCAGTCCTGAGCTCAAGGAAAGATATCAGCTCAGGTTACCTGTACTTCCTTATTTGCCTCTCTCTGTTTTCTTTGAATTCTGATTTCTGAAGAATTTCAAAGAGAGAGGAATTCTTTCCGCAGTACTAGAATTACATTCTTATAGCATATACTATTTTCAATATTATAACCATGCAAGTGATTCCTGGCAAATGCACAGGGAGCTATGAAAGAAGAAAATAACAGACATTCCAAACACACCAGTATTCTCCTGTCTTGAATTCTATCTACATCCTGTGGCTTCTCTGGGCTCAAAATGCTTGAGAGCCTATCATTTCATGGAAACTTCCTCCATGATGAATAGGTCCAGGTTGTCTTTTCTCTGAGATCACTTTCTTTCTACACATTGCATATGTCTTGGGAGGACAGATGGAGGTATGAGGAATAAAGATAAGAAAAAGTTTTAAAAACAATGAAATCTATGCTTCAAGTGGAGAAAATTCTTTCACTAACTCTAAAAATATGTATTTATGTTTCATTTGGAGAGACACATTTTAAAAATCTTCCTACTAGAATAGCCTAAGTAAAAATAAATGCAGGACTTCCGGCCAAGATGGAGGTGTAGGTGGATACACTATGCCTCCTCTCACAACCAAAATTAAGGACAACAAAGATGTAGAAACAAGAAAACAACCAGAACTGATAGAAAAATTGAACTGCACAGAAGTCCAACAGCCATTCATCCAGACTGGTAAGAGGGGCAGAGTCCCAGCAGGAAAAAGTGGAGGTTGGTGGACCTGGGCATGGAGGCAGCACTGGCTAGCAGACCCCAGGCACACAGGTGGCGGCTGGTGGACCCCAGGCACCAGGTGGCAACTGTGCAGACCCAGTGAGGCTGTGCAAGGTGGATGGCTGACCAGGTGATTGCACATTCACACGCAGATAATCCAGGTGAAGGGGAAGCAGCAGAAGGGACTGGAATCCGAGAGAGAGCAGAGCAAGCACCATTATTCCCTCTCAGACTCCCACACCCCACCCCCACATACAGCATCACTACCCAGCAACTGGACTGCCCTGCCCTGGGGAACACCTAAAGCTCCACCCCTCCCTACATAACAGCCACAACCAGACCAAAACAAAAAACAAAAAAACAGCAACTGAAAATGGCTCAAACAGGAGAACAAATCAAAGCCCCAGAGCCAATTCATCTAAGCGACCAAGAGATAGCCAACCTATCAGATACACAGTTCAAAGCCCTGGTGATCAGGATGCTCACAGAATTGGTTGATTTTGCTCACAAATTAGATGAACAAATGAAGGCTATGCTAAGTGAAATGAAGGAAAACATACAGGGAACCAATAGAGATGGAAGGAAAACTGGGACTCAAAACAATGGAGTGGACCACAAGGAAGAAAGAAACAACCAAACAGAAAAGAAGGAAGAAATAAGAGTTCAAAAAAATGAGGAGAGGCTTAGGAACCTCCAGGACATCTTTAAACGTCCCAATATCTGAATTATAGGGGTACCAGAATGGGAAGAAGAAGAGCAACAAGTGGAAATCTTATTTGAACAAATAATAAAGGAGAACTTCCCCAATCTGGCAAAGGAAATAGACTACCAGGAAGTCAGGAAGCTCAGAGAGTCCCAAAGAAGGTGGACCCAAGGAGGAACACACCAAGGCACATCATAATTACATTAGCCAAGATTAAAATGAAGGAGAGAATTCTAGAAGCAGCCAGGGATAAGGGCACAGTCACCTACAAAGGAGTTCCCATCAGACTGTCAGCTGATTTCTCAAAAGAGACCTTATAGGCAAGAAGGGGCTGGAAAGAAGTATTTGAAGTCTTGAAAGGCAAGGACCTACATCCAAGATTGCTCTATCCAGCAAAGCTGTCATTTAGAATGGAAGGGCAGATAAAGTGCTTCTCAGATAAGGTCAAGTTCAAGGAGTTCATCATCACCAAGCCCTTATTATAGGAAATGTTAAAGGGACTTATCTACGAAAAAGAAGATAAAAAATAGGACAGTAAAAAGACAGCAAACTCACAGGTATTAACAACCACACCTAAAACAAAAGCAAACTAAGCAAACAATAGAACAGGAACAGAAACACAGAAATGGAGATCACATGGAGGGTTAGCAACAGAGGAGTTGGAGGAGGAGAGGGGGGAAAAGGTACAGAGAATAAGTAGCATAGATGGTGGGTAGAAAATAGACAGGGGGAGGGCAAGAATAGTGTAGGAAATGTAGAAGCTAAAGAACTTATGACACATGGACATGAACTAAAGGAAGTGAATGTGGGTGGGAGGGGGTGTGTAGGGTGGAGGGGAATGATGGGGGAGAAATGGGACAACTGTAATAGCATAATCAATAAAATATATTTAAAAAAATAAATGCAAAGGTAAGGCACAAAACAGGAAACACTAGAAACAGAACAAATATTCATTATATGATAGATATATTTGGCTATGTATTAACAATATATTGATGCATTTTTCTCTTTAATAGAAGATTAATTATCACAAAATAGATAGCTGGGTAATGCCAGCATAAAGTGCTTTCTAGTACATTGTGGGTCAAATCCTCTTCTTTGTGTATGTGTGGTGCATGAAGCCTTTTGCGTTATTGTCATCCTTCTAACAGCAGTATCATTCAGGGGTTTTGTGGATGTCTGTGTTGTGGCCATTACAGCATTGATTTCCGTGTGTGTGTGTGTGTGTGTGTGTGTGTGTGTGTGTGTGTGGTAGCACTCTAGGTTTTTATAGGGAGTCACTCCCACACTCGTGTGGTATAGATAAGTCACCTCATGTGAGCTCCAGGAGTGGGCATGTGGCCCAGGCAGTGCCAATCAGAGCATCCTACCATTCCCGCCTGTGGGCTGGTTCAGTGATGGATACATGACTCATTCAGAGCCAACAAAACTCAGATCTGAGACTCTGGTGAGGACCACTGAGAGAAGGTCCTATCCTTTCAACATCAAGTTTGGACAACCGAAGCCTGGCAGTGACAGTTAACTTCATGGAGGGAGTCAGGCTGATGCCAGATTCAACAAAGAATAGTAGAGCTCAGAGGGATGAGAGAGAGATTCTTGACATTTTTGAGGTCATGGATCCAGATCCAACCAAATTGAAGGACCTGGTCTTTTCACTTATTAGGACTAATAAATTCCTTTTTTTAATGTAAGCCTGTTTAAGTTGAGGTTAACATCACTTTCAACCTGAAGAATCCTGACTAATAAAGTGTTTAACAATGGTCATTTGTCTATAATATAAAACAATATTTTTAAGAAAAAGTGACTTTCTGTGATAGTATGAACATCTGACAAACTAACTCTTCTGATGTCTCAGAATCAAATCAAAGGAGTACTTCTCCCTAACTTACTTAAGGTAGTAGCAAATGACGGCCACGTGCAGCGCCCACTGTCCCCCAGACATGCTCAGCACTGGGCTAGGTCTTTCATCCACCTTCACAACAAGGGCGCCCTTATTGTGAATGAAGAAACTTTTGAGAATTTGAATCCAAATCTCTTCCAATTCAATGTTCATGCCCTCAATTATCTGTCCTCTTGTGTATTTTCATATTAGAGACATACTTATAGCTATATTCTAGATATAAGTTTAATGGCAACCTTTTAAAAATGTGGGTCATTTGTTCTAAAACAGAAGCAGAAATATATAAAAGGATCCCTGTGAATACAATGTTGTCAGATTAGCCCAACCCTCAGCGCTCCCTCTCCTGCTCCTGTCTGCAGCTGCCATCTTCTCAGTGCTGCCCACGCCTCCCAGTCAGGCTCTGAGCAGCACTCACACGGGCCTGTTGTGAAGCACACACATTTCAGTTACCACGGCTCTTCAGTCTCTTCAGCCATTCTTATCCTGGGAAGTTCCTGCTGCACACAGTGCCGTGTGCTGCTACATCCCAGTACTCCAGAACTTTCTTCTCATGTCGTCTTCAAGATCTAGGACTCCTAAACCTCTTGTCCTTCAGGCAGTCCTGAGAAAACAACACTATTATTTATAATAATAAATATTAATTATTATTAATAATAAATATTATTAATTATTAATATTAATTAATAATAATTAAATATTAAATAATTAATATTAAAAATTAATATTTATATTAATATTAAATAAAATTGAATATTATTTATTCAATATTTGAATAAATAATGCAGTGCAGTTTAGACCTCCTTTGGAATTCAGGGCTCCACCAAAAAATCCATGAAGATACTTTCTTAAACAAAATAGTCCTTCCAGTGGGTTTCTACCCTTGATCCTGGAGATCAAGAAGTTTAACCCCTAGTCTTTTGGTAGTTGGGACCATACTCCAACCAACTGAGCTACCTGGCCAGGGCTATCATTTCAGTCGTTTAAAGGTAGGTAAAGTCTGAGTTTCCCTCCACCTTTCACAGTACCTGTTGCAATCTAGAATATACAGTATTGTAAGAAACTAGTAAATGGTTGTTAATAAGAGTCCACTGAACAACCAACCTGTTTTTTCTCTGGTGCTGTTACGTAGACTCAGCATCTTTGGAAATTGTTCTCCGGGACATATAACTTGGAGAAGAGCTACAGTGAGTTCAATATTATAACATACCTGAAGTTCCAAGAGACTTAAGCTTAGTGTCCCAAGGAATTCTGAGAACTTGAGCAGTTCAGACATGGTAAACCCAGAAAGACCAAAGAATCAGCTCAACCCCCCGTGCAGGTCATGCATCCTCACCTCCACCATGTCTGATATGTAGCCAGGTGATGGGTGATGGCTGGGCACCCATATTTTGTAAAATTCCTTTGAAAATATTCTGATCATCACCGAATTTTCAAATAGCATTTTGGGGGTTCAAATGTTGATAAAGAGATATGTACAAGTGCCTTGCCTTCACTATGTGGGAAAGAACACACTTAATATCTTCTATCTATTGAGTCAGGAATTCTAAGAAGGAACCAGAATTTGACTGCTTAGTGCTTTGGGCTCTTGAGAGGAAAACATTTTTAGATATCATCATTAATAATTCATAAATGAAATTTACCAGATAAAAGGAATTCAATATTTTTGTTTGTGACCTATCTTTAAACTTTGTTAGTGCCTTTAAAGTGTATGCCTACTGCAAATCACTTTGAGTGATCATCGAATGATGAATGGCCGCTCCATGCTCTCCGTACAGGACTGCGGGTGTGCCCCACCGCGTGTCAGGGCACTCGCAGCAGACCTCATCTGGAGGACTGCGGTCAGTATAGAATCACTCTCTTAACAAAGCATATTTTGTGAACTTGAGGAAATGTGCACCTGTGTTTAACATCTTCTTGTCTTTAACTTAGATTATTTTATCTGGAGATGGGAGAAAGAAAGAATAATTTTTGCCTACAGCTCCTCTGTGATGGCGATGGAAATCCAGGAAGAACAAGGCAATTTTCTCTGCTGTTGATGGCAAGGTCGCTTGCCTGGGAACCTGAAGGAATGACAAACAAAGGGGTCCCCTCCCTCCCAGTGAGCTTTACAAATCAGAAATGACATTCCTTTCCTGGAGTCTGAAGCTTTTCTAAATGTGATTTTACACTTTCTGCAAACTGCAGTTTCTTGATCCAACAGTGAGGCCAGACTCACCTGGGTAACTTTTTCAAATATGTATATAAACACACACACCTCACTCACTTTTTAAAAAAATATATATTTTATTGATTATGCTATTACAGTTGTCCTATTTCTCCCCCATCATTTCCCTCCACCCTGCACACCCCCTCCCACTCATGTTCCCTTCCTTTAGTTCATGTCCATGTGTTATAAGTTCTTTAGCTTCTACATTTCCTACACTATTCTTGCCCTCCGTCTATTTTCTACCTACCATCAATGCTACTTGTTCTCTGTACCTTTTCCCCCTCTCTCCTCCTCCCATTCCCCTGTTGCTAACCCTCCATGTGATCTCCATTTCTGTGTTTCTGTTCCTGTTCTATTGTTTGCTTAGTTTGCTTTTGTTTTAGGTGTGGTTGTTAATACCTGTGAGTTTGCTGTCTTTTTACTGTCCTATTTTTTATCTTCTTTTTCATAGATAAGTCCCTTTAACATTTCCTATAATAAGGGCTTGGTGATGATGAACTCCTTGAACTTGACCTTATCTGAGAAGCACTTTATCTGCCCTTCCATTCTAAATGACAGCTTTGCTGGATAGAGCAATCTTGGATGTAGGTCCTTGCCTTTCAAGACTTCAAATACTTCTTTCCAGCCCCTTCTTGCCTATAAGGTCTCTTTTGAGAAATTAGCTGACAGTCTGATGGGAACTCCTTTGTAGGTGACTGTGCCCTTATCCCTGGCTGCTTCTAGAATTCTCTCCTTCATTTTAATCTTGGCTAATGTAATTATGATGTGCCTTGGTGTGTTCCTCCTTGGGTCCACCTTCTTTGGGACTCTCTGAGCTTCCTGACTTCCTGGTAGTCTATTTCCTTTGCCAGATTGGGGAAGTTCTCCTTTATTATTTGTTCAAATAAGATTTCCACTTGTTGCTCTTCTTCTTCCCATTCTGGTACCCCTATAAATCGGATGTTGGGACATTTAAAGATGTCCTGGAGGATCCTAAGCCTCTCCTCATTTTTTTGAACTCTTATTTTTTCCTTCTTTTCTGTTTGGTTGTTTCTTTCTTCCTTGTGGTCCACTCCATTGTTTTGAGTCCCAGTTTTCCTTTCATCTGTATTGGTTCCCTGTGTGTTTTCCTTCATTTCACTTAGCATAGCCTTCATTTGTTCATCTAATTTGTGAGCAAAATCAACCAATTTTGTGAGTATCCTGATCACCAGGGCTTTGAACTGTGCATCTGGTAGGTTGGCTATCTCTTGGTTGCTTAGATGTATTGGCTCTGGGGCTTTGATTTGTTCTCCTGTTTGAGCCATTTTGGAGTTTATTTTTTATTTTTTTGGTCTGGTTGTGGCTGTTATGTAGTGAGGGGTGGAGCCTTAGGTGTTCCCCAGGGCAGGGCAGTCCAGTTGCTGGGTAGTGACACTGTATGTGGGAGCGGGGTATGAGAGGGAACAATGGCACTTGCTCCTCTCTCTCAGATTCCAGTCCCCTCCACAGCTTCCCCTTCACCTGGATTATCTGTGCATGAATGTGGAACCGCCTGGTCAGCTAGCCGCTTTGTCCAGCCTCACTAGGTCTGCCCGTTGCCACCTGGTGCCTGTGGTCCGCTAGCCACCACCTGGTCATCTGGGATCTGCCAGCCACTGCCTGCACACCCAAGTCCACCAACCTCCACTTTTCCCTGCCATGACTCCGCCCCTCTACTGGTCTGGATGAACGGTTGTCAGACTTCCATACAATTCAATTTTCTATCAGTTCTGGTTGTTTTCTTGTTTCTAAATCTTTGTTGTCCTTAATTTTGGTTGTGCGAGGAGGCACAGTGTGTCCACCTATGCCTCCATCTTGGCTGGAAGTTCCTCACTCACTTTTTAATTTGCAAATTTGATTCAAAAATTGACCAAGAAGACAAAATTACTTTGGGAAGTTCATTGGTGGTACACAATGATTACCAGTTTTTCTGCCTTTGTTTTGTTTGTAGCATAAGTCTTAGACAAGGCAAAAGAATTTGGCTAGACTCACTGTGGGCCGAATTTAAGTAAACAGAAAAATACTGATTATTATGTTATCTTTATTTTTCAGTCCGCTGTAGTTACCTAGTATGGTGTATTCTTATGTGTCCTTTGATGATGCATGTTAACTCATAAGAAGCCTGTGCATTTTTAAACTTGCTGTAGAAAAAAAGGGATAGGGAAGGTACTTGTTTTAGATAAGGTAAGAAATGTGTATAAAGTCTGGTAAATTAATTTAGTATGATATTTTCTATAGATTTTATCTAGTTTCTTCATTTTATTCTTAGTGTAGGTGATAGTAGAAACACTTTAAAATACTTAAATGATTAATTCCTCGCTAAATGAAAATTAGCTCAAAATTAAATATACTTTTGTACTAATTTATTTTTGAAAAGCTAAAAACCTACAAAGATATAATTTTGGGCAAAATTATATCATAAGTATATATTTAGCACAAAAGGTTTTTTCAGGATTTACTGGTTGTAATTTATGGAACACAATTTATTTCATCTTAAATTTCAAGTTTATTGTACATGTAGAGACCTAAGAAATTTCTGTATAGTAGCATAATAGCTATATAGTACTGATTTTAAGTGCTATGTAAGAAACTAGACAAGTCCATTTGAGATGGAGGAATTAGGTTGATGGAACATAGATTAAAGAGTACCACTATGAAATAATACTATTGTTTGCTCAGTTCAAAAAATTTGACATTTTGGCCAAATTACTTGTCACTGACCTCACTGCTCTTAAGAATCAGACATTTATGCTTCAGATCCGTCTGATATAACTTTGAACTCCATCTAAGGGATATCATGTCTCAGCAACTCTTAGACATTGAGTCTAAAAAGGCCAAGTTTTGTTATAGATCCACAAAAGTAAAAGTATATTTGCATATTGTTTCCCTGTATTCATGAAGCCGAACAAAGTGAGCTAGAGTGTACATTCTCAGACACAAATATAATGGTGACACACTGCTTAAGAACCTTGCAGGGAAGTCCGTGACCTGGCCCCACCCACACTCCATTCTCACTCCTTACTCTCCTGGGGGCATCTTACTCAGCTGCTGCTTTTATCCTAACACACGGCACTTAATCATGCCTCCCTGCCCTGATGCTACTACTCTTTTTGCCCTGAACTCTTCCCCTTTTCAACGGGACAAGCTGTTTTCCACCCTTCAAGACATAGTTCAAAAATTTTTAAATATTTTGTTTATTTATATTTAGGGAGAGGGGGAGGGAGGGAGTAACTGGGAGAGAAACATCCACATGAGGGAGAAACTGCCTTCATATATGCTCCTACTGGAATCGGACCTGCAGCCCAGGCACATGCTCTGATCAGGAATTGAAATGGCAACTTTCACTTTGCCAGATGATGCCCAACCAACTGAGCCACACCAGTCAGGGCAAGACATAGCTCAAATTTTAATGCTTATAAGGAGGCTTCTTGATCCCCACCCTCAGTCAATCAGCTTCCACCTTTGCCTTCCCATAGCACAGCTCTTAACTATGTCTCTCCTGCTAGACCACGAGTCCTTCCCAGTAGACCTCTTGGAAGCAATGTCTTATTATTCATCCTTACATTCCCGCCCCTCTCACTGTTTCTTCATACTATTATTGCCTAGCACAGTGTTTGGCACGTAACAGCTTTAATGGATAAGTGAATGCTAAATCAATGTGATCCTGGGTTGTTCCAAAGTGCAACCTAAAGATGACATTTGTGTGGTCAGACAAGAAACGAACAAACCTATACAATTTAAACAAAAGCCTATATATAATTTATACAACTCAAACCAAAAATTTTACTCAGAGAATAAAAATGGGAAAGCTAAGTACTTATGATAAGCACAGAAATTAAATATAAAACACTGGGAATTTGTATGATTCCCAGTGATTTGGAGGGGAATGAAGCATACAAGTGTTTCATATATGCCGAATCCCTGAAAAGAGTGAACTGCTGTGACCAAAATTGTTCACTTTGACATCCACTAAGGCTTTGTTTCACCAGTGGTTTTCTTATATGTTTGGGTTATTACAATGACCTATCTTTTGTAATACATAATCACAACACTTTATTATTTTTTTTAAATCTTCAGTCCAATAGAGGTTGATCCAGATTTATGGGGCCTGAAGCTTATGCGGTTGGGCAGGGGAATCCTTTTTATTTGTAAAAGTATTACAATATTTTTATTGTAGGAATATAGTATATAATACATATAACATACAAAATATGTGTTAATTGTTTATGTCATCAGTAAGGCTTCTGGTCAATAGTAGGGCTATTAGTAGTTAAGTTTTTGGGGAGTCAAAAGTTAAACATGAGTTTTTGACAACACAGTGGGGGGTTGGCACCCTAACACCAACCCACCCCCATTTGTTCAAAGGTCAAAGGTATTTTTTAAAATCTACTTTCTTATTACCATGTTTTGCCATGCATAATGCGCACCCATGTTTTTGGCCCAAACTTCCAGGAAAAAATCTTTCATTTTATTTTTTAATTCAATATTTTATTTATTTATATTTAGAAACAAAACTGATCATCATATTCTAAGGTATTATTTTGCATGCAGGTATCATTGCTTTCTAGAGTTATACTTTTTTAATGTATAAGCATAAATAAAAGAATTAAAAACATTTATATAGATACAGAATTAGTACTACCCATTTAAAATGCACATACTTGTTTTCCCCTCAGAAACTTAGGCACAAAAGTGTGCATTATTCCTGGCAAAATACAGTACTTATGGGTCATAAATCCTTAAGGGTAAGAATAAAAATCATATAGAAACAGCACAAAACTACCTCTAGTCCTTTTGTTTGGATATTTGTTAGTCTGTACAGTTTCCCACAGATTGTACAATAATTATTACATGGTTTTAAATTTTTACATTTGTACAATTTTTTCTAAAATTTTACCACTTTTATAAGAAAACAGTCACAGATGGTAAATTAATGAATAAAAACACACAAATTCACAAATTTAAAAAAAAGAAGTTATTATGGACTCCAGATACAAATATTTGATAGAGAAACTTATCTGGTCCTGGCCAATGTGACTTGGTTGGAGTGTTGTCCCATACACAAAAAAGTCATGGGTTTGATTCCCAATCAGGGCACATGCTGGGTTGCAGGTTTAATCCCCAGTTGGGGCACATGCAGGAGGCAACCGATCTGATGTTTATCTCATACCAATGTTTCTCTCCCTCTCTCTCCTTCCTGTCTCTCTAGAATATATATATTTAAAAATGCCTCTTTAAAAAAACTTATCTGGACTTTTGAACATCAGCATGTCTTTTAGTCACTTTTGTTAAAGAGAGGAAAAGAGAATTATCCCCAGAGATGACTAATAGTTCCGGGAAATGAATCTCTCCAGAGGAATGTTAAGAAGGAAATTACTTAGTATTGGAATTTTAAGTTACAAAAAGGCCACCAAGCAGAGAGGAAAAGGTGGTCACTGACAAGTCATTGTTTTATCCTTCCATGTGGTCACTTTAAATTCACAATATGGAAAATCTTTTTATGATAAGCATCCACTCTAAGATGCAGTGTACTGTATTAATAAACAGAAATGTATAGAGTTGAGATCACTTTATTATATCTTCAGACAAATTCTGAGCTTCAATTGCACTATGCTCCTCACTGAGGATGAAAAAAAATGTGGCTCACCTCCCCCAGAATACACTGCTTAATGACAAGACAGTGCTGTGTTCATACTTAATTTTTCTGCCTTGTCTGTTTGCAAATGTGATAATTGTGTAACAGGGTGCAGCCAAGAGGGGGGCCCCAAAAGGGAGTTGGAATAGGGCCCAGAACTCACGGTGTCCAGGAAATATTAGAGGGACATATAAGATGTCCTCACCCCTTCCCGCACAGGTATGAGTTGGGGGAAGGGACAAATGGAGCAGGGCCATTGAGTTGTTTTGCATAGCAATGGTTTTGCAGATAACCTCCAGAATGGTCATTTAACATATCTATAACCTTTAACTGGTTTCATAGATATGTTAAACAGCTGTGGCCCTGCTCTGAGCCAGGGGGGATGGAAAGGACTTCCCCAAGGACGTGACTGG